>MU132141.1:73056-250932 GCA_015039395.1 Ceratobasidium sp. AG-I | reverse complement strand
GGTCTAGCTATCTATTTCTTCAACTTTAGCACTTGGACAGGGAAGCCAGGTCTATATGTGAGTGTATTACGACACGCCAGAGAGTGTTTCAACTGAATGTATGGACATCTAGCTCGAAGACTTGTACGTGAGCCCCGAACATAGGAACCTCGGCGTCGGCAAGACGCTCTTCGGACACTTAGGACAAGTCGCAGAGGAAAACGACTGCCCCCGACTTGACTGGGCGGTCCTTAAGGCATGTCCACTCATCTGTTTCTACATGGCCCATAACTAACCCAAAATCTCAGTGGAATGAGCCTTCAATCGCCTTCTACAAGCAAGTTCTCGGTGCAACTGCCATGGAAGAATGGCAAGGCATGCGTCTCGAGCGCGAGGGCATCCAAACCCTTCGTAAATACGTCAAGTAGATAGATTGGATTGCATGGTCATAGTTCCTAAGTAACAACGGGTATCAAATGAACGAAAAAAGTAATCCGGCATACAGTAAAAATCCACAAGTACAGAGAGACTGTTGGGTTCGTTACATTCCTTTTCAGAATTCATTTTTAAGCAAGATTCGGTAACAGGGGTCGCAAAACGCAGCATCTTCACGCTGGAAGAAGCTTGGATCTTCAAATGGCTTCTTGCAGGACTATAAAACCGTAGGGTAAGTTGCCATTAACAGGGAAGAAACGAGCAAGTGACTCACGTCGCAAGTAAAGCACTTCCAATGCCACTTCCTACCAAGTGCCTCAATCGCCTCCTCCCTAATTGGTTTGCCACACCCCACCCCAGGAGGACCAGCTCGTCCCGACTTGGCGCTTGTTCCACAACGGGGCATACGCAGCCTTACATGACAGGGTTCACAATAGGGATGGCCGTTGAATACCGTGAATCCAACATCGTCGTCTCCATCCCCTTCGCCAAAGACCTGTCCTCGCGCCGCGGGCGGTGCTGCCGAGGATGCGCTAGGATCAAGGAACGGATCGCCACACTCGGCGCAGAAGAAGTGGAGTTCGTGGTAATATCGTTGTCCACCCAAGGCGGGATCATCGAGCGCGATGAACCGTTCGTCCACAATCGGTGTTTTGCAGTGGAAGCAGCGCGGAGCGAATCGGTCGTGGTAGTCCAAGTGACAATAGGCCTTGCCCTTGTGCTCGTACGAAGAAACGTGCTCGAGCAAAGTTCCACAGTCGTCGCACCTAGGCACTTCCATCAGTACTCAGTACAAGGGTAATAAACAAGTTGTTACTCACTTGAAACAATGGGGATGCCATCGCACTCCCATAGCACTGACAATCCTGCCGGCAATCGCCCCATCGCACCCCGCACACCTCAATCCACCTCCACCCCCGCGCCGCACCGGTGACTCTCGCTGATCCTCTTCCTGAGGCAACTCGATCTGAGGCGCAGAATTCTCAATGATGCTGATACTCGGGATCTCCTCGACCTGAATGCGGGGCCCCGACGGCTCCGAATCATACTCAGACGTGACGTTGATCGAGGGACCAGCTGGTTCATCCACATTATCAAAAGAGAACGTAGGCAATCCCGGAGCAGGCGGATTATCGTATTCATCATCGTCTGGGAAGTTGATCGTAGGGCCTTGCATTTGTACGGGACTAGGAGAGCGTGGAGGAGGTGGAGGAGGGGGTTGACGAGATACAGGCGGGGGAGGGGGTTGGCGAGCTAGAGGGGCAGGTGCCGGTGCCGGTGCAGGCACGGCCGCGGGAGGAGGAGGAACAGGCCTTCTCAACGCTGCATCCCGACTGGGTTCCCTTCGTGGCGCGTCCCGGCTGGTGCTCCTGGCCGGAGGACGAGGACGATTAAACGCAGGCTGCGTATTCTCCCTCAAAGGCTCTCGCTTTGGGGCCACGTCGGCCACCTTAGCTTTCGGTGCAGGCTCCCTCCACTGCTCTGGCGGCTCGTCGTCGTAGTACTCGTATTCATCCTCCTGGGGCATGGCACGCTGTGGTGGTGGCTGGTTGCGGGAAGGCTGCCTCCTGGGCATGTCATACTCGTAATCGTCCTCCTGGGGAATATCACGCGGCTGAGGGGGACCACGAACAGGCTGCTGTCTCTTGGGTGACGCTGGAGCAGGCGGTTCTCGTCTGACAGGGGCAGGGGCAGGCTCCCTCCTAGGGGACGCAGGAGCAGGGTCCCTTCTAGGCGACACTGGCACAGAATCCCTCCTCATTGGCGCAGGTTGCCTCCTTGTGGGCGTAGCGGGCTCCCTCCTGGTAGGCGTAGCAGGCTCTCTCCTTGTAGGAGTCGCAGGTTCTCTCCTGACAGGTGTAGCGGGCTCTCTACGAGGCGACGCGGTTGCGGGTTCCGTCCACTGCCTTTCCGGCTCGTCGTACTCGCTCTCCAAATCTGACGGGGGCGGCGACACATCATCGACAGGCGGCCTTGTCCCAACTGGTGTACGAGGTGGTTCGTATTCCTGCCTCGCATTGGTTTCCTGCCTTCCAGGGGCACGAGGCAGCTGCGGAACCTCACTAGGCCAAACCTTAGTCTCGTCTGCCAAGGCCTGCGCGGCAATCTTCATCGCCATGGACTGATAAGGGGCCATGGCAGGCTTTTGAGACGCGGCAGGCGCTCGCGGGCTCGTAGCAGGGCTTGCAGACGACATCGGCCGTTGAGGTTGCTGGGGCGGCTGTTGTTGAGGCTGAGAACGAGATTGCGGTCGAGGTTGCTGTCGCTCAGGACTCGAATATTGTGACCGTGGGGGCGACGTCCGAGGCGGCTCGCGCGGCATTGGCCTTGGCTCAGTCCTCGTTTGAACATGTGAAGTCCCTGGATTCCCGCGACTTGGTGGGGGCGCGCGTTCGGGACTCCGGCGTTCGTGAAACTCTTCGTCGTCGCGTTCTCTTCTGCTCATTCCTTGAAGGCTGGGTCGGGCGTCGTACTCCTCGCGGGCATCGTAATCATCTTGGGAGTCGTAAAGGTCATTTCTAGCTGGCCTGGTTGGTTCAGAAGCCTGAGCTTGGTGACGGGTGGGCGAAGCGCCGTTTGACCTGAAAGTCTCCCGAGTTCTGTGTTGCACGTAGTCCCCATCGGACGGGAAAGCTTTCTGCGAGCGGGATTTTGGCAATGGGCCGCTGCTATTCGCCGGGCTTGCCCGCCGTTCAGGCGACGCATAGCCCCCTCTCCGTTCTGCATGGTTGGCTCGCTCAGGCGACTCGGCTCTCCGGGTAGGGGATTGTGACTGCTTCGGCCGGTAGTCGGTGTAGTCCCCCTTCGGCTCACCCCAACGATCCTTACGCGAAGGAGATCCCCAAGTATCATTCGGGCGTCTCTCAGGAGGCTCGAATCGTCTTGTCGGCGGTGCGGAAGTGTACGAGTCTACTGTCTGACTTCGGCGTTCCGGTGCGGGTTTAGTTTTAGCCGCCTCCAAAGCTCTCCTTGCCAAATACTCCTCCGCGATTGCTGCTGCCTCTGACCGTACTTCAGGTACCCCAACCTGCTCCTGCAAAAAAGATCTTCCTGCCTCCCGGGCGCGAGCAATCGCCTCTTCTGCTCGATCCCGTTCACGAGTCCATTCTCGCTCCTTGCTCTCCCAATCTCTGTCATCTGCCAATGCTGCAGGGGCTGGCTTTGGAGGAGAGTATGGAGGAAGCACAGGATCTGGCCGCTTGTAACTTGGAGCGAATGGCGGGGCAGGCCGTCGGGCTGGTAGTGCAGGCGCAGTTAAAGGTAGTGGCGTTACAAGGGGAAGGTCTGACTTGGGTTTACTGAGCGAAGCCTTTTCTTGCGCCCAGCTGCGGCCAGGAGCAGGAGCACTAGCAGGCGGAGGTAATGCTCGAGTAGGCGAATCATTGCGACCAAAGGAGGAAGTAAAAGTCTTGGGAGGAGATGACGCAAGTTGAGCGGTATTTGAAGCGCCGAACGGATCAAAAGGCGCAGTACGAGGGTTTACAGAAGGCTGAGCCGCATAGGTAGGCTTGGAAGAAGTACCCGCGACCGTCGAAGTGCTAGGATAAGAAGGGAGTGCCGACGTTTCTTCACGCTTGTACGGAATATATCCACTCTTCGTGGGTGAGGAAGCACCAAAGGCTTTCGTCGGCGATTCACGGCCAGGGTATGCAAAATCCTTGACCCTCGTGTCGACTTCATACATACTTGTACGCTCTCGAACACTCGAGAGAGATCCCGCCGCGCCAATGCCTGGGGCACTAGGCAATGGCCGCTTGTTGACCAAACCTGAATCAAGAGACTTGGTGGAAGCTACTGTTGGTGCACGGGCCAAATCACCATATGCAGTTGGTGGAAGTGGCGAAGCGGAACGTGCACGAGAGCCAAAAGTCGTTGGGACAAACGAGTTTCGCGGAAGAGTAGATGCCGTACCACGATAAGATTGACCGAATTCAGATTGTTGGGCTGTGCGTTTTGAAGAAATTAGCCGATTGATGCTAGGGAAACACAAATAATATGCGCGTACCATATGACGAAGCGGCGGTGGCTGACCGAGCTGGCGGCGGCATGGAATCAGGTCGCGCGCCAAACTGATTATAACCATTTGTGGCCGGGGTAGTAGATGGCCGACCAGCGAACGAACCTTGCTGAGTGTGTGTGGGTTGGGTTGGAGAACCGTAGGAAGAGAACGCAGAAGAAGTTGGAGGATAAGCAGCTGGAACAGAATGAGAGTGTTGGTGCTGGACCCGTGGGGGGCTTGGGGACGGCTGGGGTGGTTGAGCAGTCACGGGATGTTGGTAACCAGATGCAGAAGCACCATAGCTAGATGCCGGTGGTTGAGTAAAGGGCGAGAACGGGGGTTGTTGAGCTGCTGGGGGTTGTTGACCATAGGAGGCGTACCCCTGCGCGGGATAGGGGGGTTGTGTGTATGGTTGCGGAGTTCCAGCAAACTCAGAAGCAGAACGGCCATGAGAAGGAAAGTAACCCGTGGGAGGTGCTGCCTGTGGTGAATGCCCTGGTGCTGAATATGCCTGGCTCGTACGATCTAGGTTGGGGTATGGGGCTTGTGGTTGTGCATAGGGCTGGGGTGGGTATTGCTGATGCGGAGTCTGGGAGTAGAAGCCGTGCGACATGGGTCCGGTTGGAGACCAGTTGTAATCAAGTGCAGACTTTCTCTATCTGAGCTCAACGCGTATGGATGTTGGAGTCGTGTTTGGACGCGCTCTGGCACGTGTTGCAAATCACGCTTGGTCATCTATCATTTTCCCAATCAAAAGAATCGAATTTCCGCAGCTACAAACACTAGCAAACGTTGCCCGCTAAACACACTAACTACAGCCCTTGCTTTACGACATCCGACAGCTTCTTGTTGACCCCGCGCACAGTACTAATCTGAGGAACCACTCCCGACCATGTCTTGGAAGGCAGGTGGCCTCCTAGGGATGCGCGACTTGGTGGCTGATACGAACTGACCGGTGCTGGTGCTTCAAAGGGATGCGCCTCGGTGTTGATCTACAAGGCAAAATGTTAACAGTGTAAGTATACCCAAAGAGCAGTCACTTACCACATATTTATCCAGATGGATCACGTCCGGTTCGGCAAAAGTCAAGTAGATATATTTCATCACCTCAGCGAAGAAGAATGATTCAGTCTGGTCAATGTAACTAGAGTTAGTCGAGCGGACATCATAGATCCCTGCAACCCCAGTGCCCGGTCGGCAGTATTTCTTGATGCTTTCGAGACCTTCTACAGCACGATTGTAATACTACGATGCATTAGTATATGCCGGTGCTACCGATGTGTCTGAAACATACCTTGATGTCGCCGGTTGCCCTCCAGGCATAAAAATTACTCTGTGCTCATGTTCAGCTGTCCGCGCGTGGTGAAAAGGCAACATATCTTACCTCCAAAACTTCAGGACGCAGATCGTAATATGCGTAGCCATTGTACACATAGAATCCATTCTGATTGTAAAACTCAAGGTCGGCGGCACTAGGGGGTGCTCCTCCGGTCCAGTTCTACCATTAAAATACAGTCAGTCTATCTTCGATACAAGACACACATTAAATCGCGACTTACACCATCAGGCCCGATAAACGCGAAGACTTCTGGGCCAATACCCGTGCTGATTCAACAATTGTTTCAGACCGTTGAGCAACCGAGCCTATAAACTGAACTGAACTTACGCAGTCTTCTGATAGGTGTTCCAGCAAGCGTCGGTAAGGCGCAGACCATAATCCACGATGGTATCGTTTCCTGTCAAGCGGCCGCCCATGATCCAGTTTCCTCCTACAGTCCGGAGTGAGCGCAAGCGCTTAGATGAATGCGGGGCGAACTAACCGTGGAAGCATGCCAAGTGACTACCCAGATGCCTGACTTTTCCTTGAGTATAATCTCCAAGATAAAGAAGATCAGGGACGGTAGTGTTTACAGCTGCTTGGGCAAGGTAGCGGATCGACGAGTCGACAGCGGTTAGCCAACGGCTGGTCCATTCGGGGTTGGCGTTGTTGGTGAGTCTTCCGTACTTGATGAGGTATTCAAAATAGGAGTCTGAACCTCCGCCCCAGGTCTTTAGACAGCTAGCGTTAGGGTAGCTTGGGACGTATGCATGGCTAGTACGTACGATGTAGTCTCCGACCGGTAAGCCCGTAGCGGGGTCAATCCCTTGAGCAGGGAGTGCAGGTAGCGGCGCAGGCTACGATGGAAGCATTTAGTAGGCAGCAACGTGGAGTATAGTTTGTGGCTTACGTTGATTCCGACACGGTGCATGGATTTCTCAGTGAGCTCACGATAAGTCGAGTTGCCCGTGTAGTCGCTAAGTTTGGCCCACTCAAGGAGCAGAGTACCAGCGACAGCTACATCCATACACGCCAGTCAAATATAAGCCACTACGAGTAACGTCAATAACGTACCAATACCGGACTAAATGCATAGTTATTAGCCAATTAACTCTCAGATGGATGTCAAACCACGCACCTGTTCAATCACGGGCGAATCCGTATTGAAGTTGATGTTGTTATACGGCACCTCGTTCGCACCGACCCAACCGTGAGCCAGCTTGTCACCAAGCTCCCGTGCTCTGTCGATTAGAGCTTGTTCTTTCTTCCCGCCAAGTTCGTAGGCTGAAATCAGACCACCGACGTAACGAATAGTACTCTCGAAGAGGGAAACGTTGTCAGAGGTCTTGCTCTTGCTGAAATCGATCTTAGTAGAGAAGTTTACAGCTTCTTGATAGAGATCCTGAGACAAAATTGAGTACGGATGAATTTACGTATGCTAAAGTGTGATTTCATGCGCTTACCTCAAGGCCCATAACTTTCATGGTGGACATGGCGTCAACAATGGACGCCCCCCAACCATTGCGGTCTGAAAGCACAACCTCGGTGTCAATTTTGAGAAAGATAAATCAACGCTCATACCATCGACAGGTGCCTTCGAAAGAGGTGCCAGTGCATCATGTCCCCAAGCATACTTCTTGTAGTCCGCATAGGCAGCAGTGAAAACATCGATCGCTTCTTGAGCTCTAACAGCTGAGTCCGCACTTCATAAGGTAGGTTTAGTACTTTACTAGCATGAGGAAGGAGGCATATACTTACGGTTGCGTAAGATCTGGTTTCTGGATATTCCAAGCATTGGCCGCAACGACCAAACCCGAAAGAAAGAGAGCGCGAGAGTGCATAGTAGAGAGTCCTGGGGAGTGGGAGTAATGTCCAGATGAAATATATAGTGCAATAGCCAACCGAATAAGCAACCTCGGCACACTGGCTGTTTCGCCAAGATCTACGAGAACGGGGAACTCCCAAACCACATCTTATTTATATCAACTTTTTTCAGCACGTCAGGTGCCGACTGTCAAATCGGCGCAGAAAGCTTTAGGAAAGAAGACAAGAATTATGAGCTCACGCGGACACTTTGTATTTCCCAACTTCGCCATTGACAAGCGGAAGGCCATTTATCAATTCCTCCGTATGGAAAGCGAATAGAATAGAAGCTAGTACGGGCACTCGTGTGCGGGGTTTGACAGCTGAGACAGGCTGTTGAAGTGTGACGTGAAGTAGTGCTAGTTAAATTTGGCACGGCTGAAGGACTTCTACCTGCATATACTCATGTTTGAGCGCAAAGTCTTCAACTTCGTTTCAACTTTGGCTGGTTGAGGTATCCAGCCCTCCAGATATGGGTGCATGAGGTCGGACGTAGGAAGATCTTGAGTAAGAGAGGTTCACAAGTGAAAACGGCATGACAGCTTCGCGAAGCCCGCATTCTGGTGAAAACAGGCAAAAGACTGAAAGGATGGGTGTTCACTCACGTGATCGCGAAGCGCGACCGGTGTGTTGTCTCGTCAGTCATCTTGCTACGCGGCTCTCACGGGATGCTGGCTGCTCTTCTCGTGAGTAATGGAAAGTTCTGTATGAGGCACAAATTCTCGGTGGTAGTACTCAACTCGTAGATCTGCTGCTACAAAGCATTCAACCATATTACAATAGCATGGTCCGGTGAACTCGCTTGACCCAGCCGAGGTCGAAGCGATTGCCCGAAATCTCCTATATCAGTTGGCCATGAGACACTTTTGGTTCTCGATTGTGGTGATTGATGGGATATATGCATTAAGTACAGTGACATCATGTGTATCATTCCGATTCATCCATCTTGGCCGGCTCGGGTGCGGGAGGCTTGGGTTTCGGGTAGAAATCCTCATCACGAATGTCTGAAAAATGATGTCTGGGGGAAGAAAATAATTACTTTAGCTCCTAGTGTTATTACGTAGGATAAATACTTACTTTTCTTTCACATGAGACACCAATCCGTTCCATAGAAGCGACTTATTGCAGTGACGGCAGACGAAAAAGTCTTGAGATGTGGGCACACTCAAGTATCCCTTCTTGGCACCTCGTCTTCGAGCTTCGACCATTCCATTGCTCGACGAAACGCTGGGGTTAAGTTCAGACGGCGTCTGTTGATACTCGAAAGAGCCTTGTAGCTCCTTCAAATTGTGCCGTTTCATATGGCCAATCTGTCCCAAGTCAGTCAATGTACGACGAAGAGCGAAGTCTACTAACCAAGTTTCCGTAAGTTAGGTGAATCGTGCATGTGCAAACTTTGCAAAGGAAACACGCCCCAAGGTCATCCATGTCTTCCCGTTTAGTCTTCTCTTCCGTGCGTCCACTCAAAGCTAGTGCTTGTTGGGCAATTTGAATAGCAACGGCATCCGGTTGGAACAAATCGGACGACCACTTGAATTTCTTCGAAGATCCAGCGCACCGATGATTGACGGCGGAGCGGAGTGTCAAGGTACCTTCTTGTGCGAGTCCTATCCCTACAGACTTGCACTTGGTGCACTCGAAGAGGGCGGTGATGCGATTGAGTGGAGAAATAACGCCAGGTTCCAAGGCTGGTGCTTTCCCTTTGGTTATTGGCACCTTGAGGAGCTTCCGAAACTGCGCACTGGTACTTTTCTCCCACCCGGAGACGCTTGTATCCACGAGCTTTGCTAACGTTGAGTCCTTCTTATTCAGCTCCTTCACATCGCTGCCACCGGCGTTTGGTTTGAGCAGAGTGCTGACAACCGGGAGCGCCTTAAACTCGTTGACCCTCGGGATGATAGGGCCAGTCGAGCCAGCCATGCCAGACTGGTTTTTGAGTAGCTGCCAGTGATCATTGACCATGCCCCTGGTCTTTCGTAAGTTTGCTTCTGTCTTGCGACGTTGAGCGGCGGCTTTCATGGATTCCATTTCCTCGAGTATCCGTTCGCCTACTGTTTGGTTTGGTTTGCTGGGATTATGTGTTGCAGATCGAGGCAGACATGCGTTCCAAGCTGCAAAACGAAATAATTATCAAGAGGCGATAGTCTCACAAGGTTTTTACTCACCTGCTTCGGTGAACTCTTGATATGATCGCAGTAGTCTCCTACGCTCGTTAATGTATGTGATACTGTTTAGGTATTGGGCGCCCTCCCATTCGGAATCAGGCAATTTTACCTTGACACTTAGGTACAAATATCAGACTCGAGACTTCACTCTGTAGATATGCACTTACAAACTTCGGATTTGCGAGTCAAGACGGGAGGTTATTTTTTCAAGCTCGGTAGTCACTGAGCGTAGAGATGAAAGAAACTATGGATTGAGTTAGATACGGTTCATCGTCTGGTATATAAAACTTACATTATTGTACTGCGTTGTCTGTTCAGATGTTGTCTTGTACTTGATTTCTAACTCGCTTTTCCCCATCCCTGCGCCAATGTCTTGAAGAACTGCCTCTACATCTACTCGTTTAGACTGGCGGACGGTCTGAACCCGCGATAAGTGAAGAGCCTGTGTGAAAAGGACAGTAGTGGCTTACTGAGTGAAAGTAATAGAAATGGCTATAAGAAGCGTCTTTTCGCACTGTAGAGGTCTTCGATGAGTACTGCAAGATGAAAATTACGGAATTGACCATACGTTCTTCGAACGGAACAATTTCGTTAATCAGTTCAGCGTGCTGAGCCGGGGGAGTCATCCAGAGCCTACAAATGGATAGCATGGGTGTTATTGCCTTGGATTGACGAACAAATAACTTACTTGTTGTATGCTTCTGTGCATTTCGAGTTCTGTGCAGAATGTAAGCCAATGAAGGGCACTAGAACATTTAGGCTTACATTACACTTGCGTACCCGACACATGAAACTTGCTACCCAAGTGTCGTAGCCTCCGTTGCAAAACTAAACAAACTCAGGTTTATAAAGTGAGCAGGGAAAATCGAAATACTAACGGAGCATGGTCCAGTACCAAAAAGCAAGGCCGCCACGGCTATTTCGGAAAACCGAACTGGATCAGGAATATTTGCTTGGGGAAATTGTTTTCGCGCCGTTCGCCAAATGTGTTGTTGTTGCGGATGAACCAAAGTTTTGTGAAAATAGTGATTTGTACGTGTTAATGCAAGCAGATCAACGGGGTTAACATATTTTAAGATCTGTTTGAGTTCATGTGAGTCACTTTTTAGATTTCGTGCAGCAAGGTACTGACATTAGAGACGATTTCGATAGGGAGTTCAACTAGATACGAACGCTCCAAAGTCAGATCCGGATATGGATTCTCCTTTTTTGCTCTTCTCCTTCTGTGGGCGCGTGCTATCACAAATCGAGCGAATTACTTCAAGCGCGCCTAGAAACTTGTCAAGTCAAGCGTACCCTTTTCCGGGGCTGCCATCCTGTTTGTGGTATTCGATAAGACGCGGAAATTTCAGGGGTATATTTGGAGCTGTTAAATGTGGAACGAAAGCTAAGCAGGAAGGATGGAAATCTAGATCAATACTCAAGCAAGAGTTGTGGCTACGAGGTGGATAGCGGAGCAAGATCGCTGGACCCTGACTCAGGGTCTGATCCCGTTCCGGCGTCTGATTCCGTGAGCTGACGCGTTCAGCGCGTCGCACTTGCAAGTCTCACTCACTTTCTAGATTAACTTGCATTTATCTAATCAATTACTATGGCCGACACCAAGACAAAAGATACATCCAAGGAGGAAGAGAAGACTGAAGAGGCACCCCCACCAGTACCTATCTCTGTGGGAGCTGAAATCAAGGCCAATTTGGCGCTTCTCGACCGTGCAGTGTCCACCGTCGAGCCCCGCTTCACCGTTCGCGTCTTGCGAAACCTCAATGGACTGCGAAAGAAGCTGAATGCTGAGAATATTCGCGAGGCAATACTGAGCCTTTATGGGAAAGGTATCAGATGTTGACCAGCGATGCATGCAATAACGTTCTAACTCCCTGTCCCAGATAGCCCCTCTCGCAAAGCCTTGGCTGCCTATATTCCGTCCGCCTCCTCTGGTAGCATGGAGGTTGATGCCACATCGACAGCCAAGCCTCCACCTGAGCCTATTCCAGAGGTCGACACATACATCCGACTCCTTCTCATCTTGCACTTCCTCGACAACTCCGATGTTCCAAAGGCCGCCCAACTGACTCACGAGACTATCGCTAAGATCCAAGCGCTAAATCGTCGAAGCTTGGACCCTCTTTCCGCTAAGATTTACTTTTACCTTGACCGGGTGCACGAAGTTTCAGGAGACCTTGCGTCAATCCGTTCGTGAGTAGTCAAATCAATACTTAAATGCGCTCCTAACCTATATATATCCAGGTTGCTCCTGGCTGCTCAGCGTACTGCCTCTTTGAGAAGAGACGAGGAATGTCAGGTTGTTAAATATCTTTTATTGGCATAGCTGTCCGACTGACTTACTCCCGACTAGGCGACACTCATCAACTTGCTGCTGCGAAACTACCTCCATTATAACCTCTATTCCCAAGCTGACAAACTCGTGTCGAAAACTACATTCCCTCCATCTGCCGGCAATTCTCAACTCGCTCGTTATTTGTACTACGTTGGGCGTATTCGAGCGGTTCAGCTATCCTATACCGAGTCGCACACCCACTTGCAGCAGGCGATCCGGCGTGCGCCTGTGGCCACGCTCGCTCCAGGATTCTACCAGACCGTGCACAAATTCTTTATCGTAGTCGAGCTACTCATGGGTGATATCCCAGAGCGTGGTCTGTTCCGTCATCCTGTGCTAAAGCGAGCACTTCAACCTTACCTGGAGATTGTTCGAGGTATGGGTCCTTTATAATCGAGCGGAGGCAGCGTTTTGACCTTAAATGTAGCCGTGAGAACCGGCGATCTTGCTCAATTCCAATCGACTCTATCGACGCACAAAGACCAGTTTACTACCGATGGCACCTTCACACTTATTCTTCGCCTCCGCCACAATGTCATCAAAACCGGCATTCGTTCGTTGTCCATCGCATATTCTCGTATTTCTCTACGGACTATTGCCCAGAAACTATCGCTCGATTCTGAAGAGAACGCCGAGTACATTGTTAGCAAGGCCATCCGTGACGGCGTTATCGAAGCCAAGATCGAGCATGAGAAAGGATGGATGGAGAGTTGGGAACGTGGTACTGAGCGAGGCACTGGCAAGGGTGGCATTTACGAGACTGGGGAGCCGCGTGAAGCATTCCAGAAGCGTATTTCTTTCTGTATGGAGCTTCATAACGAAAGTGTCAAGGCACGTTGCTTTTTCAACCTACCACACCTAAGCATATACTTACCCTGTATTAGGCAATGCGGTACCCTCTCAATGCGCACAGGAAGGAATTGGCTAGCGCCGAGGCCGCTCGCGAACGTGAGAAGGAGTTGGCTAAGGAAATCCAAGAAGGTGATATGGATGACGATGGCGACGACCCTGCTATGGGCGATTTCTGAGGGATCATGTGTTTCACAACTACGCTTACTAGTAAATATCATATCGTTCAAACCCATACAAAGCTACAGACTACGGTTCCCGATTGCACAAAACGAGAGAAAGCAAGATTCAATCACATATAGTAAGATGTTCTCCGCATTCTTAAGCATCAACAAGCAAAGGGGTAGATTCATTGCGTTGAACGGGTTCGTTCGTTCTCCTCCTGAAAGAATCCAGCTTGTGGACTCCTGCACTCAGAATGTTCGCGAAGTTACTCGCGAACGGGACCGCGAACCCAGCGCCGAGCAGCCCCCATGCAAGGAGTATGACGCCCAGGTCCCCTAAATGTGCATACCAAGTTGGGGCAAATCCCTTGGCCTCGTACGGATACGGAATTCCGATTGTCTGGAGCCAGCTTCCCCCAGCCCCCACTTGCCCAATCCCCCCGACAGGACCAAGTCCCTGAGCGGCCAAGCCGCCAACACCAGAGACGCCGCCCTCACCACCGTCGCACCATAATACTGATGCACCCTGTTCAAGTGCACGCATAGAAGCATGCGCGAACATGGCTTTACCGATGTCATGGTGCCAGGTGCGCGCAGGTACAAGGATCAGGGCTGGACGACCGACATCTTCTTCGGTAGCATTGACAGGGACGGAGGTTGCGAGGGGTGCCGATACGTCAAGGCAGATAGCTGCGGTGACGGGGATGGTCCTCGGCCATGTATCCTTCTCGCTCTTGGGCCGAGAGTTAGGCTTCGGTAGGTGGACTGGGTACTTTGGTGGAGGGTCTATGGAGCTTTCGAACGAGAAAGACTCGACAACTGTAACAACGCGTAAGAACCCAAGTCCATTGTCCCAAGCAGAGACACTTACGAGGAACCAGCTTACGCTTCACATAATTGATTGTAGTCGTGTTCGGCCCCAGAATTGCCAGCCCGTTATGACCTCGTACTCGCTTTCCTCGCACGGTCCCACCATTCTCGGAATACTCTTGCTCGTACCCAACGCCGATCCATATTTTATACTGATAGGCCACCAAAGATACGGCGTTGAAAGCCTTACGACGTTCCTCGTCAGATTGGAACTTGACCGCTCCCTCTGGCCATAAAAGAATCTTAGCGCGAGCGCCCTGGCTTCGGGTTTCTGCGACGTAGTCACCGAGGGATGGTGGGGTGCCGGCGGTTTTGACAGCGGGGTGGATGCAACCCACAGTCAATTCGGTCGCATGTTCGGAGTGAGGGGACAATGGGAGGATAGGTGTTTGGTAGGATGGAAGACTTGCAAGCAGGAGTAGACCGAGGAGGTAGTGAGCGGGGTTGCGGTACTGTCCCGACGGAGTACGGCGCGCATTTGTGCCATTAACTTGGGGCTCGGTCTCGCCTTCGATTGGAGTCAGGAAGTCAACGTTGGGTGACGCGTTCTCCGGAAGCTGTTCGTGCACTTTCGGCCCCATAAGCCATTGACCGCTGTATTCCGCAAGAATGGCCGCCCATAAGGCTGTGACGTAATCGATGCCAGCCTGGCCAAATACGGGCGTGATCCAGGAGTAGGCCTCGATGCCAGTCATAGGAGACCAACTGCCGATTCTCCCTAGTGGAGAGACCCACACGAACACCGACCAAGTTGTCATCCAGAGTGTAGGGAACAACAAAATCCCACCGAGTGGTGATATTGACCCAGCGCGGCCTCGCAGATTTGCATAAATCAAAATGGGGGCGAGCGCAACGAGAGAAATGGCCGCGCTGACGAGCAGTAGGAGCCCAGCCGAAAGAAACTGGGTGGACATCGCCGACTTAGTCGAGCTGGAAAATGCGGCAACCGTAGCTACGCTTAGAGTAGAAAGCAACGCAAAGAAGCGGTGCGTGAAGCTCGGGCGGTGAACGGTCGCTCGTGCATAGTTGATCAAAACCGAGAGCAGAAACACGAGAGGGACGAAGCTGAGACGAAGAGATAAAGCGAGGTAGGCTGATACAAAGGCGGTTCCTAAAAAGCTAAGAGATGTCGCCCCTACTAACACAGAGCGAAACCGATCCATGTTGGACACCCAAATAGAAATACTACAACGAGGTCCATGTCCATCAGTAAATCATCTTGAAAAATATCAGATCTCATACCTTTGATAGTATAGGTATCGCGGATTGGGTGGCTAGGGTGGTGGTTGGGATGTGGTAACAGGCAAGAGGTGGGACTTTTTGAGGTGGCTGGATTGATCGGGTGTGTCGGAGTCAAATCTGCACCCGGCAAACCCTAGCCACATGAGCCACATGGTCTTTACCTCAAGATGATGAAAAAGAATAAGATGGAACAAGATCGATCTTTGGAACCTCTACTGCGCAGTTGTTGACTCGTAGCGTGAGAAAAGAAGATGATCTTAGTTGCTGCGTGCAATTTATTCGGCCGAGAGTCAGATACAAGATAGAATAGGTATTATAACTGTGGGTTTACATTTGTGCTGGAATTAGAGGGTAGTCGAGAGACAGCGTGTACGTAGGGAAAACACAGAAAAGCCAAGTAAAAACTCATACTAAGACGACAGCTAAAAGAAGGACACACAAGATAACTATCAGAATGCCAATACACCAGCCAGACTTTGTTTCTACGAACCGAGTAAGTGAGATTCAATTCCAAACAATAAAAGAAGTATAACTAACCTTCCGTCTCTCGAATAAAATGTTTCATCTTCTTCATAGCCGAGTTCAACTTTGAGTCTGACCGATCCACTTGTGATTCAAGGTCAGTTAGCATCCTGGGACACACAATCAGTAAAGCATTCAAATATAACGTATTGAAACCATACTCGGTGTGTTCCCCAACTTCTTGGCCTATCAGCCCTGCTTGTGTAGCTAGTGTGTGCAGTGTCCCGGAAATAGTCTCAAGCGTTGAGTCCTGCCGCTGGACCTCCATCTACAAGCAGCCGTGGTCAAACGACAAACGTTTAAGCAGTAGACGGGCCATACCTCTTGTTCTAGCCTCGACCACTCTGCCTGATCATCCTCACCTGGCTCGGGATCGGCACTATGCGTATTCCTAGAGGGCCCAGTGGCGCTCGGATTCGGCTTTTGAGACAGTGGTTAGAACCCAACGGGTTTCGGACGTTTATCAAAGACTCGCACCGACGTAGAATTAGCCTCCTTCCTCATCGTCTATTCTCCAAATAACCCATTTTAATAACGGATATGGCTTCGGAGCTTGGCTACACTCTTACCGTACCTCTATTTGTGTTCGTACGTGAACAACATATTTCCTACGGGCCGCAACTTCCTCCTCTTCTACTCCGAAGAGCCTGCCTCCAGCCTCCTCTACGATTCTGCAAAGCTCAATGAGAAATCACAGGCAGGTAGCTAACCAAAGGTCAACCACTTACCGAACACTTTCTTCGAGATCCTCCAAGTCGGCATCAAGCGCAGCAAGCGTTCCTTTAAGCTAAGCCAGCCACGACCATAAGTCAGTGGCACTAAAAGAGGCGTAACCCACTGCACTCACCTCATTCCTCGCCCAGTTCAGCTCCTCGCTATTCGCAGAAGCAGTACTCTGTATCCTCAGAAAAGACGCCCTCAAATTTGCGGCCGTCTCCAACGAGTTCTGCACTTCATTCTTCACTTCGTGCCAGGGATCGACAGACATCGCGTTCTCTCTCTCGTCGAGGCGGTTTGGTATTACACGAGACCACGTGACCCAACGTATGCTGCGCGGACCCTGACAGCTACAGTACGTGGCAGGCCATTCTCACTGGAGCACTACGCGCTGTGAACTTGTGCTTTTAACTTCTGAAGGCTTTGTCTGGCATCGCAAACTATCTGTTGGGTTCTATAAACTAGTGTACTGGATATTTGGAGCTATGCTTTCTCAGTTTAGGTGGTTGTTGCTCCCCGCATTGGCGCTGCAGGCGACTGCGTTGAGCCTAAAATCGCCCAAGTTTGCTGTGACTTCGGCGAAAGCGAGTATTGTTCGTGCCGAGACGTGAGTTCTTAATCTTAGCCAAATGACCTATGCTCATTATTTCTCTCTGTTAGAATTGATCTTGGCCAGTCGTTGACCACAGTGACAGTTGGGAAATCCGAGAACCTGCGTGTATCCTTTACTGTGTTAGGTGACGATGGTTCTCCTGTCCGTCCCCACCAAGCGTTCCTGCGCCTGTACGATGACAAAACTGGAGAGGAGGGCATTCAGCCGGTGAAAGTTGGGAAGGACGGCAAAGGAAAGGTCGAAATTGTGAGCAATTACGTCTTGTCTCACTAGTCCTTGTTCTAAATGTTTGAAAATCCAGAATATTAGTCGGCCACCCATCTCCTTGCCTCCTTCGGGCGAAGACCCCCTGAGCGTGTCTTTAATCCTTGGCTCATTTACCCATTCCCCTCTTTCCGTGCCGCTCTTCAGCCTAAGGCTCCCCGCATCCGCACCAGGTAAGTCTGAAACTACATCAAACCGATGCCGTCTATTTACATCAGCGGCAACAGTAACCCCTCACCCCCTCGATAAACATTACGCTCCGCAGCCGCTTATTGCGCACACGTTTAACCCGGAACCTACCCAACCTCCTAAAGCGATCTCCGGAGTGTTTACGATCGCGTCCTTGGCTCCTTGGCTACTCCTTGCCGGTCTAGTGAGTCTCTATCACACTGAATTTCATTATATACTTATCCCTTATCCTTTCCGTCACAGTTGACCCAGATCTCTATCCCTCTGGATACGAGCAGCGCCTCGCTCTCCCACACTGGTCCATTCCTCGTCGCGATCTTTGCGTTCGAGGCACTTCTTCTGGTGTACTGGATGAAACTTCGCCTGTTCCAGGTCCTGGGATATGGCGCGATTCTGGCAGTAATATCCACTGGAGCAGGAAAACGTGCGCTCGTGTGGAAGTCGGCGAACACAAAGTAGTTTGTTCGACGCGAAAAGTGCATCATTAGGATCTTGGAGCACACTGTGAAGTTAGAGTGACCTGTTATAGTATTTACGTCTCTAAGGCGAGGTTGTCCGAGTACGTAGATCGAGGCACTGTTCCTCAAATGCTATAGTACCATCTATTCGATCGTGGCACACTCCAGACCTAGCAAGAGGGTAGTACAGAATAAGGCTAATACAATCAACTAAATGCTAGCGCTCGCGTCAGTTGACCCGGCGATCTGCAAGCGGCCGAATTGCGTGTCAATCCGATTTATTCTCGCGATATTCGGGGTGGCACCTGGCCACGGTTGAGGATTTGTATCGCATCAACGTAACAGCCGTCACAAATAGGCCACTGATAAGAATTATTCCTCGGAGATGGCCTTCTCGCCACCTTGCCACAATTAGCATGTCTAGAGCCAGCACACGGACACTATTCGCTGCCCCACAGTGTTGCTAGGAGAAAAGGCTCCGGCTGCTTTAGACCCCTACACCTATGGGTGTAGGCCAAACAACAGCACTAGTGCTTCATTACTATGAACAGGGGCTTTAAATCAATGCCTATACGGATTATGGTTTGGATACCGGCAGACGAGCTTGATCGATTGGAAATGTATTTGTTCCTGGAAGTACACAATCCACGCGACAGGCACGAACCAGAAGAGGCCGCGATCTTCCAGGACTTCGGTGGGGTTACATCAGCCTCCAACACTCTGTCAGTGAATGAAAAGCCTCCGTCGGCGCAATCCTCGAGTTTTATCTCTCCATTTCCCCCTTCCCCTCCACCATGAACAACGTTCGCAGGGAAGAGAGCAGCGACGCCCACTCGCTCGACGAGAAGAAGGCCCCATCCTACGACTCGAGCAAGGTCGAGGCCGTCCAGTACGATAAGGTATGCACTATACTCGGCGCGTGTTCACTGGATACTGACTTGCGTTTATATAGGGTGTCGATGAGGCAGTTGACCTGGTTGCCGGCCACGCCGACGATGCACCCCTCGATCCTGCAGAGGCACGGAGGATTCGCAACAAGATTGACTGGGTAGTTCTGCCGCTGCTGTTCGCCTTGTATACCTGTAAGTCTCATTCGGTACAGTCCAAGGATTAGATGTTAACTTGGAGTTTTAGTGCAACAGCTTGACAAGTGCGTCATCCTCATCGCTGGCTGCTTCCAAAACTGATCAACGTTCCATTATAGGGGAACGCTCGGAGCCTCCGCTGTGCTTGGTATAATAACTGACACCAAGCTTACGGCCAATCAATTCAACACCCTCGGTTCCGCGTTTTACATCGGTGAGCTGGTGTGCGGGTCCCCCGATTAGGACCATGTTAACAATTATGAAAGGCTACATCGTGTTTGAATACGCTCATTCGTGGGCCTTGCAACGTTTCCCGGTGGCAAAATATCTTGCCTGCAACCTCTTCTTGTGGGCTGTTTTCATTGGGCTCCACGCTGTTTGCAAGGATTTCGCTGGGTTGTGTAAGCATCGGAACATTGTAGCCGAGTTTCAAGTCTAACCTCCTTCTATAGTCGTCCTGCGCTTCCTACTCGGTGCTACTGAAGGATGCATCACCAGCGGTGTTATGCTGATCACATCGATGTTCTACACCCGTACGGAAATTGGTGAACGTATTGGCTGGTACGTATTTCCCCATACGTCTATTGGTCCAGATTTTGGCTTACAAGCTTTCCCAGGACGTTCCAGTGCAACGGTCTCGCTGTTATTCTTGGTGGTTTCTTCTCGTTCGGAGTCGGCCATGCGGATGCCAAGGCGAAACCTAACCGCTGGCAACTCTTGATGATTATCTACGCTGGACTTACTCTCGCCGTCACGGCCTGGTTCGCCGCCATCTTCCCGGACAGCCCCGTCAAAGCGCGATTCTTGACCACGGAGGAAAAGGTGTGTTCGTATTGCGAAGTACACAAGCACAGCGCTGACCATTTCTTTAGATCAAAGCGATTAAGCGTGTGCAAGGAAACCAGAGTGGAATCGAGACCAAGACCTGGAAGAAGAGCCAGTTCATCGAAGCATTGACAGATGTGAAGACCTGGCTCTTTTTCCTCTTTGCTGCAGTCTCGTGAGTCCTTCCACCCTGTTTCTCACTGCCCCTTACTAAAATTCGTCACCAGCAATCTGCAAAACGGATACAGCATCCAGTATGGGCCAATCATCCAGTCCTTTGGTTTCACCCTGCTCCAGACGACTTTGCTTAACATCCCTGTCGGCGTGCTCATGATTATCTCCATTACGACTGCTACGCTAATTCTCCGTCGTTACCCCGTATGTCTCTTTTCTCTCTTCATGTTTTTGCCGCTCTAACCTATGACGTTAGAACTCGCGCTCGATCATTGCTGTCGTATTCTTCTTCCCATCCATCCTGGGCGCAATCCTGCTGATGACCCTGCCCTGGAGCAACCATGTCGGTCTCTTGTGCTCTTACTATGTGCTGAACGTTGGTGGTGCTGCCTCGTTCGTCATGGCTCTCGCATGGGTCACCGTTACCACTGCCGGGCACACCAAGGTATGTCAAGTCTTGGCCCAGGACTGCAGGACTCTTGGCTGACTTCAGCTCTGTAGAAACTTACTGTTAACGGAATCTTTTTGATCGGATATGCTCTTGGCCAGATCCTTTGCACTCAGTTCTGGAAGGCCCAGTACAAGCCCAGGAACATGGTTCCTTGGGGCATCCAAGTCGTAAGTTCTTTGTCTCTTCCCTAGCTCGGCGCTCGTACTCATTTATTATCACAGGCGTCTTACGTTGTCGACATCATTCTTCTCCTCACCATCCGCTACGTCCTCCAAGCCGAGAACAAGCGCCGCGACGCTCTCCAAGCGACTGCCGGCTCTGCCTACGAAGAGCACGGATACGTCGAGAAGGTCAACGCTGACGGCCAGGTTGTTCGCCAGAAGGTCGATAGGGGTCTGTTGGATTTGACGGATAGGGAGAACTTGTCGTTCCGTTATGTGCTATAATGTGGATGTCTTTACGCGCTATGATGTTGGTGTTGTACTGCGCTTGTCCATGTCCATGCATGTGCTTTGCTTCGGGGGTGTTCTTTGTTGGTTGGTCTTGTCGCTGTGTGTGTATTACAATAACGTTTTCTAGTATTACAATCATATCATGGGTTTTAGGTCCGCAGCATGCGTGCAAAGTAAATCGTCGGTAAATCGAATATCCGTAACGTCACGTGAACAAAAAGATCTTGAGCTCAAGTTTGGTTAAGTGGCTACGACCCTGCGTCATCTATCTTTCTTGATAAAACAAATACTTCCGCGAAACTTGTTTCGTCGACTAGTTTAGGACTCGATCCTTGCTACCCCTCTACTCCAAAAGATGGGGATGTTCTCTAGGGCGTGGGCGGCGTGGCGGCGACAAGTGAGTGGATACGCAATCGACGAATCTCAGTGGGTCAATTACGAGTGATGTGTGAAGAGCAGACATTTTGTGGGGGAGGATCTGCAAGGTAAGTCTTACGTTTGCGACTGCCGAAAGTCCACTGACTTGCCACTGATTTGTATATTTTTGCTCGGGCGCTGGGCGTGCGGCAATCGTATAGGCAACCGGTACTTCGAAATTCCCGGCCAACGAACGGGTGAGTTATCTTTTGACGAATTAAACAGCTTCTATCGGTGTAGATGGTGTTTTATTTCTTGTAGATTTGGTGCGTAGTATACGACGAGTCGAATATGGACAAGCTAGCCATGACGTCGTCCAGAATGCCAATCGTGCTCGTCAGCTTCCTGGTAAGTGCTTTACAACCAACGTTCTCTCATTTACCCAACAATTTCTGGTGACTTTAGTGCAATGGACATCGTGGCTTTCTCACACTCGACCAGATCCACCAACGATACAAGTATGTGTCACCAACAACTCAGACAGCTATTATTCATTTGGGCACGGTAAACAGGAACTCCAAAAAGACATCCTACGCAGACAAAGACTCCTGCAAAACGTTCAGATGATCGAGGCTCGAGACCGCGAAGAACGAGAACGTCTGGCGCTGGAGCAATCGGAAACTTTGCGTTTAGCACCGGGCGATGAGCGAGCTACTGCTCAGAGTGCGAGCGCTAGTTGGCCTCAGGCGCCTGTGCGAGAAGAACCAAAACCTGTTGAGGATCCTTGGGAAAAGGCTAGAAAAGAAGCTGGACCTGACCAGCCTTCTGCGTGGCAGCCGCAGGCTAGGAGGAGGTAATGCTTGCGAGTTTCGGGAGTAATACGCTATACATACACCACTCTACAATTATAACGCTTTACATGCAATAAGTTACAAATTGAAACTGGAGGAACTGGGGTAAACTACACGGAAATTGGCTTTAGCCTTGCAGGTCGTTCAAAGCAGACTGGACAGAGGCAACGAATCCCACGAGTCTCTGACGTATGGACTCTGAACAACGAAGTATTAGCACATATTGCTCGGAACAGTTGGAGAACAGGGTGTAACGCGAGCGCACCCAAAATGAAAGGGATAGACATGCCTTGCTCTCGCTCGCGGTTTTCGACTGCGCGAACCTCGGAGATGATGTGCGTCTTCTCTTGGGCAGCCTCGTACGCGGGCCTTGCCTCCGACCAAGCGCGTACGTTCATCATTAGATGCAAAAGACCTTCTGCAACGGCTAGTCTCTGGCGTTAGCGAGTTGTGCGAATGTATGCGCGGAAATATATCAAAAAGGGTCTTGGGGAGCGTACCTCGTTCGAATTCTGGTTGAGAGGACTGGTCAGTGTTATAGGGTTCGCAGACCGAGTCGCTGTTCAGGACTTCAAAAGGCGTATTTATATCGTCGGGCTTGGATTGTGGCGTTGGATGCGGGGAGCTTGGCGGGCTGACGGCCAATGTTTGTTTTGGTCGGGGTTGAGCAGAAGAAAAATCTGGGGTCAACGAGTGAGACATTTTGAAGAGCCAGGTTAATGCAGAGGCGCGCAAAGATGGTGGAGGTTAAATGTAAGTGGTTGTGAGTGGTAATTTCGTGACAAGTGACCGAAATATAAGTCACAGACGGTAACTCTGTAACGGAGCACGTGTAATAGCCATCCTCGTCCTTCGACACGTCGTTCTCAGGTTTGACTCTTAATTTCTACGTTGGAGAGTAAACATTGGGTCGTGTCAAAGCTAAATATACTGAAGAAATAACTCTGTGGGTGGTATAAAACATAACTGGACGGCCTGAGAGTAAGTCTTCACAGATCTATTCACGCCTTCGCACCTAAGCGTTCTCGTATCGACCCAGCTCTAGCACTTGCCCAGCATGCAGATGCTCACTAAATTCGAGTCTAAAAGCAATCGCGTAAAGGGTGGGTATTTGCTGGATTGTTTGCATATATTGCGGGACTCTAACGCTTTCAGGTTTAGGGCTCGCTTTTCACCCGACGCGTCCTCTACTTGCCGCCTCCTTGCACAATGGAAGTGTCCAGTTGTGGAACTATCAGATGGGAACTCTTGTTGACCGATTCGACGAGCACGATGGTACGCATGCGTTATTCCAGTCCTGGTCCGAGTAATAGAGATAACATTTGTCGGCGGTTTAGGTCCCGTCCGAGGAGTCGCGATTCATCCTACCCGACCACTGCTAGTGACTGGAGGCGATGATTACAAGGTCAAGGTTTGGGGTAAGAATTTCGTTGCTGATAACTTTTGAGAAGTGTCCTGAGAATCTTCTATTAGACCTACGACCTCAGAGCCGAAAATGTCTCTTCACGTTACACGGCCATTTGGACTATGTGCGGACCGTACAATTCCACCACGACATGCCCTGGATTGTGAGTCTTTTTGATAGTCTTATGCACTCGACTCACCATCCCAAAGATCTCAGCTTCAGACGACCAGACTATCCGTATCTGGAACAGCACCTCTCGCAACTGCATCGCAATCTTGACTGGGCACTCCCATTACATCATGTCCGCTCAGTTCCATCCAAAAGACGACTTGGTTGTTTCCGCTTCCATGGACCAAACTGTACGCGTCTGGGATATCTCTGGACTTCGTAAAACTGGCGGAACTCCTGCTACGCATGCAGCCGCACAAGCAGCAGGGTCTATGGGGACGGCAGGATTCGATGCTTTCGACACTTTTTCGACAGTCAAGTATGTCCTAGAGGGCCACGATCGCGGCGTCAATTTTGCTGCTTTCCATCCTACTCTGCCCTTGATTGTCTCGGCTGCAGACGACCGTCAAATCAAGCTTTGGCGCATGAGCGAGACGAAGGCTTGGGAGGTCGATACTTGCCGCGGCCATTTCAACAACGTCGCTAGCGCTCTGTTCCATCCCCGCCATGAGCTTATCCTATCTGTTGGCGAAGACAAAACGATTCGTGTGTGGGATATGGGAAAGAGGACCGCAGTTCAGACCTTCCGCCGAGAGCACGACCGATTCTGGGCGTTGACTGCGCACCCCGAGCTCAATCTCTTTGCCGCCGGTACGCTTGGTTTATCCCACCCATGCTATAATTATATTAATTTTGATAATCAGGACACGATAGTGGTTTGATTGTATTCAAACTCGAGCGCGAACGGCCCGCTTTCTCGCTGTTCCAAGACACTCTCTACTATATCCGCGACAAATATGTACATCAATACGACCTGTCTACGCGCGCGGACGCTGGTGTTTTGAGTGTACGAAAACTCGGTGGCCAATACGTGCAACCACGCACCTTGAGCTTTAACCCTGCTGAACGCGCAATCATCGTCACATCAGTGAGTACCATGACTCTGATTATCGATCACTTGTTCGACGTGTTTACCTATCTTCCAGACGGCAGACAATGGGATATACGAGCTTGTTGGGTTACCGCGGGACGTTGGGTCCGGCGAGTTGCGAGACTCTTCGACTGACGGAAAGCGAGGTACTGGTAACAGCGTAGTCTTTGTCGCTCGCAATCGATTCGCTGTCTTGGAAAAATCCACGCAGGTCAGTCGGGACCCTTTCATCTATTACACTCGAGTAACATTGAAATGAACAGAATATCCAAATCCGAGACTTGTCGAACACGATTACGAAAACCATCAAAGCTCCTGTGCAGGCGAATGAGATATTCTATGGTGGTACTGCAAGCTTGATCCTGAGCTCAGCGACAGCAGTTGTGCTATACGACATTCAGCAGCAGAAAGTACTTGCCGAGCTGACGACGCCGCCAGTGAAGTATGTGATTTGGAATGCGGACGGGAGCTCCGTTGCGCTATTGAGCAAGCATAGTACGTTGAAAAACAACAATCCATGATTCTTATTTTTTGACATCCTAACCTAGCTATAACCATTGCCAACAAGACCTTGACGCAAAGTAGTCTTATTCACGAGACGATCAGGATTAAGTCTGGAGCCTGGGACGATAGTGGCGTGTTTGTGTATTCAACATTGAATCACATCAAGTATGCGCTACCAAACGGGTATGTTATATCGTCGTGAGACGATCGTATGTGTGGACATTAAACATTGTTTCTAGCGACAACGGTATCATCAAGACTTTGGATCAACCTGTCTATCTCACTCGCATCAAGGGCAAGCAGATTCATTACCTCGACCGAAGCGCGCGCCCAAGCACCATGGACATTGACCCGACCGAATACCGGTTTAAACTTGCTCTTGTCCGCAACAACTATGAAGAGGTTTTGCACATTATTCGCACCTCCAATCTGGTTGGGCAAAGTATTATCGCCTACTTGCAAAAGAAAGGCTTCCCCGAGGTATCCTATTGTGATTTCAACAAGTATATGCTTACCGGCTGACTCGTACACGACTAGATTGCTCTTCACTTCGTACAAGACAAAAACACTCGCTTCGACCTTGCTATTGAATGCGGAAACCTTGACGTTGCGCTGGAGACGGCTAGAGCAATTGAAAAACCAGAATGCTGGGAGAGGCTGGCTCAGCAGGGCTTGCGGCAAGGAAACCACAAGGTTTGTGGTGTTAGCCTTTTATTATCGCTTACAAATTAAGTATCTTGTTGCTTTTAGATTGTAGAGATCGCCTACCAGAAGACCAAAAACTTTGACAAGCTGTCGTTCTTGTACATGGCCACCGGGAGCTCCGACAAGTTGACCAAGATGGGCAAGATTGCTGAGGCGCGCGGCGACCCTATGTCCAAGTTCCAAAACACACTGTATTCCGGGGACGTTGAGGGTCGCGTCAACTTGTTGCGCGATGTTGGCATGCGTAGGTCCACTGTTTCGGATATGCCGCGCACCAGACTAACTTGTATGCGCAGAGCCTTTGGCATACCTTACTGCCCGAAACCACGGCTTGGACGAACTTGCTGAAGAGATCCTCCAATCTGTTGGTCTTAACGAAGAGGATATTGAAGGCCTTCCTCCTGTCGCATCTACTCCGCTACTACCACCTCCCGTAGTCACACCGACTGGTCAACTCAACTGGCCCTCCCTATCGAAGGGAGAGAACTTCTTCGAGCAAGCCATGGCTAATGGCGGTCTCATGGATCCGTCGGGAGCTGCTGCCTATGTCAATGGGGTCGACTCAGCCCCTGCTTTGGATGAGTGGGAGGCCGGTGATGTGGCACCCGAGGACGATGAAGCCGCTGATGCTGAAGGCTGGGATCTTGACGAGGCTGTGGGTGATGCGGAAGATGGTGAAGTTGGTCTGGTGGAAGAGGGCGAAGGAGGTGCTGCGTCAACTGGCATCGCAGAAACCGAGCTCTGGACTCGAAATTCGCCATTCGCTGCAGATCACGCCGCGGCAGGTTCATTTGAATCCGCTATGCAGGTGAGTAAAGGATATCTTTTATTTTATGAATGCGCATATCTGACCCCTCAAACCAAAGTTGCTACACCGACAATCCGGGGTCGTCCAATTCGACCCCCTCAAACCGATATTCATGTCGATATACCGCTCTGCTCGCGCCTATCTCTCTGTGACTGCTTCAGTTCCTCCCATTAAACTTCATATTCGCCGCAATCCCGACGAGACATCTCCTGGGCGAGTCTTACCAGTCGTGTACAGGAGCGTGAAGGCCTTGCGCGCACAAGAGTTCAACGACGGTTGCCGTTTCCTGGCGGGGAACAAATTGACTGATGCTGCTACATCATTCAAGCAATTGCTGCACTCTTTGCTTCTTACCGTCCCATTGTCGTCAGAAGAGCACTCAGAGGTGAGCGCATTCTTTATCATCTGCCAATTTATTGCTTACATTATAACACAGCTGCAAGAACTCATCGCCTTTGCTCGCGAGTATCTTCTGGGTATCTCCATCGAGCTAGCGCGGCGTGAATTAGTGCAGGAGGACCCCTCGAATGTCCGGCGGAGTCTCGAGCTAGCCGCTTACTTCACTCATTGTCACCTACAGCCCAGCCACCAGCAGATTGCTCTCAGGAATGCGATGACTGTATTCCTCAAAGCGAAGAATTATGCTGCTGGGGCCAAGTTTGCACGTCGCTTGCTTGAGCTCAATCCTGCTGCTCCAGTAGTCGCTAAGGTACGCTTCAAACAATGCACTAATTGGGCGGCCATGCTAATCATATTTGTAGGCTCGTGAAGTAATTGCTCAGGGAGATCGAAACCCCCGAGACGCTGTCGAAATCTCGTATGACGAGTTCACGGAGTTCGAGATTTGCGCCATCAGTTACACTCCGATCTATAAGGGTTCTGCGTCTGTCCGCTGCCCCTTCAGTGGTGCTAGCTTCCTCCCGGAGTACAAGGGACAGATCTGCCCGCTGACGTTGGTGACTGAAATCGGTGCATCCGCGAGTGGTATTCCCACCTCGCGATAAAATGTCAGATTGTTTACTATGGATAGATGTTTGGGAATTAAACACACATGATTTTACTTCTTTTGACTCGAAAACAGCTACACAGAGTGACTTGAGTGAAGGACACGATCCAAATTTCTTGCCTAATGAAGCAGGGCACGTGAAGGTTTGACACGCTTCACACGAAGTTTCGCAGACACCAGACCAAGGCGACCACCACAGCCAAAATCTACTACTAGAAACACTAGAGCGAAAACATCTATGCTTGCGTAGGCAACAATCCAAATATCTTCTCATAATTGTGAGTCCTATTCTCTCCCTTGCCTTTGTTTAATATCTTATAAGAGCAACTACTTCGTAGTTTAGATGGCTAGTCTGGCTGGTCCCTCGCTCCTTCCACTCGGGCTTGAACTTGTAAATCGTCAAATTGGCCCGTCCGCCCAGCGTGCTGCTCGTATACTGCGTTGGTCCTATTCTTCTGTGTCTGTGCCCTTCTCCCCAGCACTCCCACACGACGATCCTTCCCTCCGAGCACTCTATGAGCCTTATCCTTCAACTCCACCAGACAGGAGCATATTTGAATCTGAGGATTCTAGCTATACCCATTCCCCTGTTACCCGATTTCGCGCTCTCAGGCGAGAGCGCATACGTCGACCAATTACACTCTCCAGCCAACTTCCGCATATAGCACGTTCAAATGCTCTGTTGATAGGATATGTGGAACGGAATGATTATGCTGGAGCAACATCTCTTCGACGCGATCTAGACGCTCTTCATACTCCAATCACCGAAGACGCTATCTATGCTAGGGTTGCTCAGCACTTGCTCAAAAACCCAGATCAATCCGACCCCCACGCCTTTCTGAGGTGGTGCGAGCTCGTACCAGAAGCGCTGCATCCATGGTCGAAAAACATTTCGATACCTGTGGCGATGACTGAAATACTGGGAACACTCTTGCGACAACCTGAAGACATCGAAGCACTATGTCGATTCAGCACCGTTGCTGCTCGCAAAGGAATGTCTGTATGGGTTACCATTCCCGCAATTAGCCATGTCACCCGATATTCGACACCTGACGTGGCTTCGAAGTTACTTGGGGACATAGCGAACGCCGCTTCAGAGAGCGCCATCCGAACCCAGTCATCGAGCATCCCACCTAGAGTCATGCGAAGCTGGAACAGCACCTTCATACGGGGTTTATGTTTATCTGGACGAATAGACCCAGCACACGAAAGTCTGCTTGCCTTGCATAGTGACCGTCGTACTGTGGGGCCCAATGCCTATCGCATAGTCGCCGAAGAACTAGAGCTACTCGGTCGCTCGGCTGAGGCACAGCACCTACGAACATTATGCGAGGATGCGGGGTATGCAAGGCCTCATTTTGCTACTCGATCCTTTGTATCCCAAAAGGCTGGATCTATGCCACGCTTGCCGATAGCAAGGCAGTTGCTCTGGATCAAGGCCAGGATTGGCACTGGGCGCAACATCTCTGCAACAGACTTAGCGTCTTTCATGAAATCTTACCTGTCAACTGGCCATTATCGCGCGTTATCCCTCTTACGAAACAGGCTTGTACGATTATCTCGCAACGCAAGATGGAAGTTCAGCTTAGGACTCTGGGCGACTGCAGAAATGCAACTGTATCGATCAAAGGGGCAGCATGCGGAAGTCTTGCAGGTTTTCCGGTCTGTCTTCCTACCTGCCGGGATCCCGAATCAACTTTTGCATGAGGTCGGGGTGTCGCAATTCCCTGAGAAGATTTCATCAGAAGACGCTTTTACACCCCTTTGGCCTCCAAGCGAGGCGGTTGCGTCGGCCGCCTGGTCGGCGGCTACCCTAGCAACTTCCCACGATGATCCTCGGGTTCTCGAGCATTGCTACTCCCTCTTTGTACAGGCATGCAATCCTGCGTCGAATAATTTGTTTCAGCTACCGCCTGCCATGCTGCCCGATGCAACCGCCTTCCAGCCCTGGATCGGCGCTTTTGCTCGCAGGTCGGGTCCGGAGGGTGTGATCAAGGTTATGAAGGATATGCGAGAGCTCAAAGTAGCTCCTACCATCATGACCTGGAACGCGCTGGCCAAGGCCTACGTCTCGAACAGCGAGTGGGAGGTTGCGAAATCCATTCTAATGAAAATGGAGGCCTCCCGAGATAGTAGTGCCGTTGAGATACCTCCCTCCCCCACCAAGGAACGAGTCCGCAACCGACTTGGCCCAGTAGCAGATTGGGGGTTTCCGCCGGCCGATAGCTCGACTTACTATGTGCTACTCCGCGAGTTGTACATGACCAAACAGGTGACCGCTGGTAGAGAGTTGAAGGATATGCTCGTACGAAGTGGTTACCGCTCTGGCGACATGCGATTGGAGTCATTCTTGCGAGGAATAGACAGCGACCCAAGGTCATAGTTATGAATTAGACATGCAGATTTGAATTTGTGTATTTATATATCGTTATACGTTCAACATGTTAGGCGCTTCTCTGTGTTGCGCAAGCGCCTCATCCGTCTAACACCCATTCGTCAGGAACGTAGGCACTACTACCACACTCTTTGCCTTTGTCGCTCCTAGAGCCACTCTCTACCGCAGCACTCGAGAGTTATACGTTATGGATAGCATTAGAGGTCTTCCATTACTCAGTGGTCCCCCGCCACAAGCTGGGGACGCAGAATCGTGTAGGAAATGCAACAAGGTACTACGAGATCACTGTGATATGTGGCGCAGGCTCACTGACCCATGTCGAAGGAATTCAACCGTATTTTTAATAGACCGAAGCAGTGTAATCACTGTGGTGAGTGTCCGCTTCGTCATTCTATGTCCTCGGATTCCGCATGACTGATGATGGAGGACTCCGTAAGCATACCAATACTGCTCGACCTGTTGCAATCATGGAGCTCTTATGCCTCGAATCGGGTATGGTTTCTTATAAACTTTGCTTTAGTACAGTCATTCAAGCCCCTATTCTCTCCAGAGTCTACAATGGGTTCGACCCAGTTGACGTTTGCTCGTACTGTATAGAAGTGTTGAGAGGTGAGCCAAGTTTGTTGAGATTATTTCCTAGATTTATACTGAAATTAACTCCAATAGTGACTGCAATGGGCCGTACTCAACTCAGGGCGATGCCTCTTAGCCACCTGAAAGCATACATCAAGGCTTATGGACTAGCAGGTTAGATATCTAACCTCTAAACTAATCTCATTACCGTGCTTGAGTGCCATCCGTGACCTAGCGCCGAGCCATGCTGTCGAAAAGGATGATTACGTCCGGACGATTATGGATGCTAGAGTGTGTGATGCCTCTATGTCGCTATGACATGGTTCCTAACTAGAGATCCAGGAAAGAAACGGGTGTTTATCGCGAGTAAACGAAGACTTCTACCGCCGCAATTCTATTCCACCACCCTCTGGAGATCGACCTAGGGGCTTCCTCTCGCGAATGGCGGATGGCCTTGCGGATCTCGCTGACCTTTTACCCCAGCCCGACAACCAGCCTCCGCCACCTCCTGTACCGCCTCGGCCTGCCAATCCCCAAGTGCCCCCAAGAAATCGAGAACCACGAACTGCTCCCGCCCCTCCTCCACGCCCACAAACTAATACCGGCCATCATCGCCCCCCGCCTGGGTCATCGAGACAACAGGCCCCACCAAGAAACCCCGTACGGCCCACCAATCCCCCTGCACCCAATGTCGCCCCTCGGACTGCCCCTCATTCCCAACCTCCACCGCCCTCGTCACAGCGCCCTACCCCTCAAGCAATACCGATCGAGCAACTACTCGAAATGCAATCTCAAGATATCTCGAAGTTGTCCGTTGGAGTACTGAAAGCAATTCTGCAGCAGAACCACGTTCGTATCCCGCAAGACGCTTTGGAGAAGCGAGATATTATCGAGAGAGTGGTGACTTTAGTAGAGGCAGCCCGTGCTGAAAAGGAGCATGACGCTCGTGCCAGAGCTGCTGAAGCCGAGGCTGAAATGGAAGAACAGCGGCGAGCGTTGGAGGAGATTGAACGAAAAAGGAACGCTGCCCCGAAGCCTGAGGCACCAGAAGAGAAACCGCACGACGAGGAAAATGGTCAGCCTTGAAATTATATGCAAATAATTTCAGCACTAATCAAGTGATCTCCAGAACCCCACAGTGAACTTCCACAGGCAGCGCGACCTGCAGCTGCGAAGCTTGAAAGAGACGGGCTTTGTGTGATCTGTCAAGACGAAGATGCCAATATTGCTATCGTCGACTGCGGGTGAGTGTTCTAAAGTTGTGGTAACTTATCAGCAATATGTACTAAGATACAATTGTTTCTAGGCACTTGTGTTTATGCATGGAGTGCTCAGAACTGATTATGAGCTCCTCTAAGGAATGTCCGCTGTGTAGAACCCGCATCGTTACTTCCCAGCGTCTGCTTCGTATCTTCCGAACATAGATCGTTTCAATCATTAACTGCAACGCTTTGTATCTCTCAATCGCTGTACCGTTTTGTAGCAAATCACCATTTCGGGTATTCTCCCATGTTGGGGTGTATAGGGTACTGTTTATCCCATTCGGTTAAAGGCAATCATGGCGCCAACAACGGCCTTGGATCAAATTCGAACCTCATCCTTGCCGCTGCCATGTCTGGCTTCACGCCATTCACGCCGCAAGTCGATTACCGGCCTGTGCAAATCAACCCAGCTCAACCACCATACCACCGGTCCTTAACAGTCCCACCCCAGCAACAACCACAGCCAGGACAACATCTCTTGCCTCAGCCAGGGAACGAGCCACCCCTACAGACACAGGCGCTTGTTCACACACCTGGCCCTGGTTATCCCCCAGCCAGCCCATTTGAATGGGTCCTTTCGAGTCTTACCACTCTGCTACACGCCCAGCACCATGAGACTACTGCCAAACTTGAAGAGACGGCGAATCATCAACGTGCGTTGTCAGCCAAGGTCGACACCCTACAACGCGCTGCCGACGAAATGCGCCAGACAATCAGCGCGCTATCGACGACCGTGCAAGGCATATCGAACAATGTTACTAGGCTCGGTACAGACATGTCTAGTCGGGACGCGACACTAGCTTCGCGGCTGAGTGCCTTGGACGACGCAATAGACGCCTGGAGTGTCGAGACCAAAATGCCTAGCTCGGCGGGCGCGCAGGCTGAGTCCCTCCAGACGCCACCAGCGTCGGACATTCAACGGTCTGAGGTTGTGAACCCCCCAGCTGAGATGCAAGCTGCAGAACCTGAGGAGAATACCTTATCCAGTTTCATGGATGCTACGATGGGTGTGTTGCACTCGCGTTGTTTTTTCCACCCAAATACTCATGGCAGTCAGTAGAACCAGAATCTCGCCGCTCTTCCTCGCCGCTCTCTTCACCAAGACCTTCACCTCGGCTTGCAGTCCCCGCCCCCGACGGCGCACCTGTAGAGATGGCATTGGTACCATACAAGAAATCTACAAAGGTACCCCAGACCCCCGCCAAACCCAAGAAGGCCAAGACTATAACCGCGCCCGACACTGTTCGTCGATCCAGCCGTACTCCCAAGAAGCGAAAGCAGCATGATGCGCTGGCAGTAGCTTTAGCTTCAACCTCAAACAAGAAGCTGAAAACAACGGCGAAGGCGATAGTTAAAAAGAGATCCAGCAGTAAATTATCTGAGGCTAGATTTAATTGGGACAGCATTGATGTTTATACGGATGATCAGGCTCAGGTGAGTCAAACGATGATTACGCGCCTGTCTTAGTGTTAGCTGACAGAAATGCAAGGTTGTTCAATGCGACAGGTAAGCTGAATGTTCAGAACTTCACAAGCTTGATTCACATCCTTAACCGGCATTAGCTGCGATATCTGGTACCACTTGGGATGCGTGAGTCTCCTCCCCAACGACTCAATCTTGGATGAAGATGTCTGGATGTGCCCACCTTGCGAATTCGAGAGTTTGAGTGACCCGTAAGTCTACGTGCCTACTTTACGATTTACGGCGACACCATTTTAACACAAATACAGGGCATACAAACACCGCTCTCGCGTGTCACAGCGACACAAGTGTCGTCCTGATTGCACAGTAGAAGGTGGCTCAGAGGAGACGTTCACGATCGAGTCCATTATAGGCCGTTACCCGCACCTGGCGGACTCGACAGGGCGTATTATGCAGTACCTGGTTAAATGGGAAGATGTACGTATCAATTCCCCCGCATTTAAGCGTTAAGTTATTCATCCACAACGATACCTGGATTTGTTGTGTAGTGGGGCACCCAATACGCAACATGGACACCCCAAGGCGAAATCGGCACAAAATCACACGAGCTGATCACGGCATTCGAAAATGCCGCAAGAAACGAAGGGCTCGACCTCTCCGAACGACAGGCATTGATTCTCCTGCAGCAAGCATCTGATGCTGGGTGGGGATTTAATACATCTCCTCCACAAGCGTGATTTATTTGATTCTAATAATTAAGCTCTTTTTGCTTTTTCGCTGTGCAGTACGTTTTGAATTGGATTCGGTGTATCGGCTTTGGGTTGGGATGTATGGTATCTTCGTATTTATGGGATGGGATTTTCAGGCTAGCTCTGAATTAGGCTATGGTTTGCGGGTGTAAGAGATTGAGAAGGTTAAATTCACATTACTCCATATACCTATACAAAATTACAACCGCGACTTCAATCCGTCGTACTGTACATACCACCGTACCTAAATAACCCCCTATCCAAAAATCCACTTGTGCCCATTGGCGAAAGCATCATTTACGTCCCTCAAGTGTGGTTTGGTTGTCCAGACGTAGCGGCCGGAGTCTCAGCAGGCTCCCCAGCAGGTTTCCGGCTAAGCATGTCTCGTGCAATAGAGACCATTCCACTCAGTGGCCCCTTCGCTTGTGTCGGCTCCGCACTTGCTGCTGCGTTGGATTCACCTTGCTGTGCAGGAGCGTCTGCGACAGAAGAAGTATCATCCGGCTTCGAGTTGGGAGTTTGAGTTGAAATGCGTAGGAGGGCAGTGTATGCTATGGGCAATTTAAGTTTCAGTTGTCGCTATTTAAGAAGGAGCTAGATGAGAAGACTCACGTTGCCGACACACGGGACAGAACCACCCCTTGGCTTTCCTCTTCCTACGTCCAGCAGCCGCAGCAGCCTGGAACGGTGTCAATGGCTCGGGAACGGCTCCTCCAGCACCAGTCCCTGTTCCTGCAGCCCCTCCCGTTCCACCTATCCCGGTTACAGTACCGGTCCCATTCGCGGCAGTGCCAGTCGTTCCATCCCCTTCAGAATGCGTAACGCCCTCTCCAGCGCCAAACGTGACCATGTTATCTGCGCACTCCTTGCATGCAACAAGATGCCGACACGGGAGCAACACAACTTCTCGAGGAGAAGACAGACAGAGCACACATTCGGCGCCTGCGAAATCGTAGGTCTGTTGCTGGGCGTGTGCATCTGGTTGGTCATCATCGGTTGAGGAGTGGGGTGCGGGTGGGTACGAGGGGGCTGCGGGTTGAGTGGAGGAAGCGAGGCCGTATATGTCGTGAAGGCGGAATGTGTGCGTTCCAATCTAAAAGGGGGAGAGTTTGAGAAGGGCGACAAAGGATGGGAGGGAGCGCGTACGGTTGCTTCGCGCTTGAGGACGCGGACTACCCATGAACGGGTGTCTTCTGCCCCGTCTGCAGGAGGTGCACCGATCTTGACAACGTGTAGCAAAGTTATTTGAGAGTTGCGAGATGAAAGTGGTTCCCCTACACCCCGTTGAAAACATGTTAATTCAATATCGGATGCACAGCAAGCATAAGGCTTACCATTCTCATCAAGTGCCTCGAGGTGAATGTTTACATGTACACCCCCCGTCTCCTTCGGAGCATGGTCTTTACTCGATCCCTCGATGACTTGATGTGTATCCGCATCCACGACAGCCAGAGCGGGTCCAACAGCCTGGTGGGGTACACGCGAACGGCGCCGAATATGGAATGGAACGGATATTCGACGGCGCGACCGGGCGGCTACGGGCTCCGTATTTGTAGCTACGGACTCGGGCTCGGCGGGAGGGGCGTCTTCTACGGCTGATGTGTCGATCTCTTTCTCCTTGTCATGATGCTCAAGATCGAGGATCGCGCCGTGTTCGTGCTTAAGCATGTGGCCGAATCCCCCGTCGGTAGTGCTTTCGAAGATAACTATGGTCTCTTCTGAAGGCTCTGTTGGGTTCTTCGGTGCGGGGGCGGCGGAAGGTGGGGTGGGAGTGGGGGCGATCGTTACAACAATTCGACATTTGGCCGCATCGCAATCGTATTCAAATTCGAGGCCGTGGCTAGCTTTGCTGTTGACCGTAGATACGAGGTCGGGATTAGATGCATTTGAAGAAAGAGGCGTGAGACGCAGTGAGGGACGTTTAAGATTGACCAGCGCCTGCAACGTCGTCGCCGACTCATGTCCCTACCCACCACACTTTCGTCAGTCAACTAAACCCTGTATTATATGCAGCCTACACACCTGCTTGTTCTTCTCGACCCATCCATCCACAACGGCCTGCGAAACCTCATCCCGGGGCAGTGCGCTCTGCTGATTCACATCGTGCGCAGCGTCTAGTGGTATCGGCGGCCCGAACAGCGCCTCGGTGTGGGATTCCTTGCTCGCGGGTGCGACATTGGACATATCGATTGCAACGGCATCGGCAGGTGGTACGGGCACAGGGGCAACATTGCGCTCAGCTTGCGCGAGGAAAGGCGCCATTTGGAGGCGTCGGGTTCTGCAGCGCTGTCAGCCGGTGTTTAGCACAATAAGTAAAGGAATATCTACCTGTCCCAGACGCGATATTGGCTGTTATCTACTCAAGGAGTTAGCAAACATCTTTGGTTTTGGCTTGGACTTACACCATGAAGATATGGTGTTGTTGGGCATGGTGACGGCGACGTCGAGGCAGTCCTCAAGATGGTGCTACTGCCAAGTGCCGAGTAGATAGCATTACCTAAGCCTCCAATCTCATTACTTAAGCCAGCCTCGACCTTCCATTTCGTCAGCGCAAACCACAACCATCACAATGCACAATAGTACTGGCGCCAGCCGTAGGTTCAATCCTCAAAAGAACACAACACCCAGGACTCCCCATGGACTTCGCGTACTCCCAACGCCCCCTGCTTCTGTCGCGCGCGTCGAAGAGGATAGCGCCATTTCACGTCCCGCGACCGCTCAGCCTGGAATAGCACCCCGACTCTCTATCGCGCGTTTCTCAAAGCAGCGGAACACCCATGCAAACGAAGTAAACTCTCCCGCTCGCGCATCCAAGGTACAAGACACGTCTGGAGGGGATACTCCGCGCGCTCATCGGCCTTTTGGGCAGCCCAATGGACTTTTGCCGCCCCTCTCGCGCCATTCGTCGCCTCCGCCACTCCACGGAATAGCGCACCTTGTCCAACAGCGTCAAACACCTGGATCCCGTTTCTCAAGCCCAGTATCTTCGCCTGTGCCAGAAGCACGAGTCACAGCCCCTGCCACCACCATCCTGGCCAATTCGGGGGACCCCAAGGCGCATACATCCGCCTCATCACTCTTCAAACCTTCTCGAGTTTTGGTCTCAAATACCGCGGAGGACGATGAAGAAGAGGTATCGTATCAGCTTTCGGCTCCGAATCATCAAGAGACCGCTCGCGCTCAGAGTGTGGCAACGGATTTCCAGGATGATTATCATGAGCCTGGGCTTGGATCTCCCTCCCCTACTTCATTCTCTAAGCGTCGCGCCGAGGATCACGATGCACATGGTGTTAACAAACGGCTACGTTCTAGCCACCACCAGGTAAGTGTTTCCTGTTCTCTCTCCCGCATTTATACTGAATAATCTATGTCTTGCCAGGAGTTCGAGCAGGACCAGTATACCCAAGCCACCCCTCCTGATACTCAAACCCAACCCCTGCCAACCGGGTATTACTCGACCAACCTTGAAGCGTACATTGCGGCACACCAAGAAGAATGGACTGCAGCGCAGAAGCGTTGGGAGAGTTGTACGATGGAAGAGTGGCAAAATGGGCCTGGCGGTTAGTACTTCATAATTCTTTAGTGAATCAAGCTGATAAAGGCGCGTGTGGTGTTAGAGTTGACGAAGGAGCTCGAGAAGGTCATGGATATGGCAAGTCGCATCTACTTGCCACTCTTAGTGCGGTGTTAACGTTTGTCCCATCGTGCCCACGCATACATTCAGGTTAAGAAATTCATGATGTAGGCCCTTTCCTTCCACACCCACTCTCCATACTCACGTTTCCCTTACTCCGTCTTGCAGAAAGCGCATGGAAGTTTACGCAGGGATTAACAAATCCATCGACGCCCACAAAACCCAACTCGACTCTCGCGACGCCCTCCTCGCACAGGAAAAAGACAGACTCGTTAAACAAGCTGGCGGGCTCGCTGGGGCCTTCATAACCGGTTGAGGGTATCTCACGGCCGGTCTGATGTTGGTATCTCTCGTTTCAGGGAAGCCGGCTGTATATTGTTACGAGGCGGTGGCACGTCAAAGAGAGATAGGGACGCAGTACGGGTGATTACTGCGTCATGCAAATTGGGCGCATGTTACGAAGAGTGAAATTAATGTGTTTGAATTCGTGTGAATGCGTGTTGGTTTCCGCTGGGTGGTACGCAGTCAAGACAGTATAAGTTGGATCGGAACGAATGGGACAGTTAAAACGAGCGTATAAAAACAAAAGTAGATACATGGGATGAGTGCTGGTAAGTCATTGTCCATACTGTATGCAGCGTATCATCGATCCAGTGAACCACAGAAATGAAAGAAGTCGTCAGACCGATGAAAGAAGTCCCCAAACCAATGAAAGAAGTCCCCAAACCAATGAATGGAGAATTAGGAAAAGAAGCCCCAAGAACGTACCAGTAGAAACAAGACAGATTGACATTGGAGTTGAACATGAGCACCAGAATAACGTGAAATACGCAAGGCGCACCTCACAGCCGACAAAGGTCCGAGTTGACAACGAAACGCAGGTACGATCTATGGTCACGATGACCCAGCGGGCGCAGTAGACCCAGTCGGAGCAGTACTCGTCTCAGCGCCAGTTGCAGTCCCAGAGCTAGCTGCCGTCTCCGGTGCAGTGGACGAACCCGCAGCTGTGGCACCACTCGTCCCGCCTACTTTGCTCCTCACATCCGTATACGCGGGCGGCAACTCTACAGTTTCAGGTTCCTGTCCGCTAGGATCAGCCTCCCCACCATCGTCGTGCTGGATAAAGTTGACAGCCCTAAAGGCCGACGGGGCCATCCCAGATTTGCGGCCCGTGGATGAGGCAGGTGCAGCTCCGCCCACGTCGCTCATCGTTGTAACCGATAACCGAGACTGTGCACGTCCGTGTGTGAGGGGAGCACCAGACGCGGTCGTCATAGACGTGCGCAGAGGCTGGCCCTCATGTGTGGAATGCAGCGAGTGGCGAGAGCTCGTATCAGGGTTGGAGAAGGCGTCTGGCAGAATGAACGGCTCGGGCTCGTAGAACCTTGGGAGCTCGCCTCGGTCTTCTCGGGGCGCGGCGGGTTGCTCTTCAGAGGGGTCGATGAGGTCAGGCTTCATTGGTCGCGTGCCGGAATTGCGGTGGTGCTTGCGGCGACGGTGGAAGAACAGGAGAACCAGCAAAAACATGATCAAGGCGGCAACACCGCCGACGACCCCACCTATGATGCAAACAGGGGTTTAGTCGGGACGGGAAAGCAATCGAGGGGTCAAAGTACTTACCGACTATGGCTCCTATGTTCGTGCTCGATCCACTTCCAGTCCTATAGCGTCACTCGGGTGTCAATATTAGTGATCGTATGATTAAAAATCAATGCTCACGAGGTCGACGGAGCAGTCGTTGGGGTACTTCCACTGGACCCAGCAGTGTTAATACCTCCCGCTGGAGGCCTTTGCGTGGAAGATGGCGAGGATGCATCGATACAAGAGCTACTTCCCGAGCCGACGGCCACCAAAGGGCTGCTTCCGCCAGTTCCGGGCCCATTCGCATCACCCGCAACAAACATCATGGTTGTGTTCGTGCTATACCACCAACCACTTGTTAAGTCACAAGCTACTGAAAACACTAGAAAATGTCTCACCGAATATTTGCGGTCCATGCTACGGAACTTGCGCCACTCGGAATGGATAATGCGCCACTTTGTCCACCAATAACCATTGTGTAGACGGAGACAGGTGATACAGCCTCAGGACCCCAGCTGACGTTGACTGTGCCGCATTGAGTGGGAATCTCGGGATCCAAGAAGAGATAAAATTTGGGAGCAGAGGCAGAGGTGGGGAGACAATCGCTTTTGGTGCCGCCTCCAACAGCAATAAGAGCCGAGGTTCCGCCTGTACCGATGCCCGTCGCGTCGGACATCATTGCGCTGCCAAGATCTTAGCAAGACAGCACAGGAGTAGAGTTGTGTGATTGAGACCTACACAAATTGACTAGCCGCAGGATAGTTGAACGTGAAGGTGTCTGTTGTTCCCGTGATGTTTCGGTCTACGATCGTTCTAATCTCTGGCCCCATGAGGAGCGTTCCAATAGGGACGATGAGCAGCCTGTAGGGCGGAGTCCCGCCGCTAATTGCGATCGACAACTCCTCGCATTGTGCTGGGATCGTCAGAAATGTAAAGTTGAAGGCTCGAACGAGATCGAGCGAGGCGAGGGCGTGTAGCGCGACGGCCAGTAATACACTGCGGGCGCGCATAATCTGGGCGCAAGTTGTCAACAGTCCGTTCGTGTGGTAGGGGAACAGTGCTGCGGTCAAGGTCAAGTCTAAGAGAATGACATGTAACGACGCATGGATTACAAGACACGTGCCCCAAAATCCATTGACAAGGCTTCTTATCGCGCGCCGAGCACAGATTTGCTCGTCGTCTCCGGCTCAAATCGCAAAATCCTTACGCATATCTGTTGGTCGAAGGAACCCCAGTGTCATACAGCCCTGAGCGATGCGACGGTAAAATTATGGCTTGACGATAGCAACGCGGATACTAAGAATACAATTGAAAAAACGGCACAGGCTAAAAACCGCAGCTACATATCCATGTAATCATGACCAGGCCTAGCGGCCTCTCCGTAGCCACCAAATCTAGACGAGGACCCGTATGGGCCGGCCATGTCGTCCGTCGCATCACCCTCCAGTACCCTCAAATCCCACTTGGTCGTAAACTGGGTTTTGAGGTCGCTGATCGTACGAATGAGAGCCGTACACGCATCAAAAAGTACTTGACTAGGAGTGAAAGCCCCATTGGTCTGGATCTTGAGGATGAAGTAGGGCTCCAACGGGTGAGGGACCTTGTATCCGGCAAAGATGACGGCCTCATTGGCGAGCAATTGGCTGTTCGTGCGGGCGCAATGAGTTGGCGCCCGCACGCTTAGTGTGGGATGAGAGATGATGGAAAATATACTGACGAGCGGATCATGTTGGCCAAAGTGTGATCTTGCTTCACAATCTTGATAGTAGCGGCGTTCGGGATTTTGGTGTCTTCAATCACCTCAATACTAAACCATTGTCAGTATGCTAACCGTGGGACAAGAGAGAAAACTTACGCTCGTTCACCCTCACTCAGGGTGAACATTTCGAATCGATTGGGAGCATTCATTGTGACTGGACTAAGGGCAATCGTCAGTATCAACTTTGCATAGATTCATTCTCAACGAATAGTCATTGGTAAAACTCCGTTGTCGTCTGTTCGCCCAACTTGGAGCTTTCAGAGGATTGACAGATATTGAAGAGTGAAGTATAATCATAAAAATGAGATGTAAAACAAGACACTTACTACTTCGGTGCTGCTGGCCGTGTTCAAACTAGATTTCCGAGCAATGAACGCGAAGCGCAATAACTATTGAAAGGAAACGCGTCAGTGACTCGCTACATGGGTCAAATTTCAGCAATCAAAGTCAGTAAAGTATTGGACACATTTTGTCGTTGCGACACGACTTTCGTAGACAATAAATAATTTGGGCATCATGATAACCACATAAACTAAATCGACCAACTAACCTTGGTGGTGGTGAACCGATGAAAGATTTGTGGTTGGATTTGTGGCGGGCTGTCCCTGAAATTCCAACTAGGCAACTATGGCATCACGAGGCATTTGGGTGTCGGATGTAGCGCCGGGATCAGATTTGTATACCGAACGGTACTCCTCAAGGCGACTCGACAACCCCTCCTTACGGTGCGTAGCTATGCTAGTTGAATTTATGTTTGGAACAGGCTTGAGAGGCTGTTTTGCTGTCTGAATGGGTCAAAAGGCGACGTTGAGAGACTGGGTGGATTTCAGCGAGTTGGATGTGTTTGGAGGGAACGGATGGACTTAATCTCTTGCGATGAGCTGACCGAGAGCTCGCAAGCTAATGAGCTTTTTATCCTATAGACATGCCTACCCACCTCTCCAAGACTCGCAAGCACCGCGGCCACGTCTCGGCCGGTCACGGACGTGTAGGCAAGCACCGCAAACATCCGGGTGGTCGTGGTCTTGCTGGTGGTCAGCATCACCACCGGTACGTTTCGTTGCTTTCGTGTCATTATCACTCAGCTAAGCTCCGTTTGACCTTCTCGACAGAACTAACTTCGATAAGTACCATCCTGGTTACTTCGGAAAGGTTGGTATGAGGCACTTCCACCTTACCCGAAACCAGTACTGGCGACCAACGATTAACCTGGACAAGCTCTGGGCGTTGGTTCCCGCGGAGGAGAAGAAGGATTTGAAGGAGGATTCTGAGGTCGTCCCTGTGATTGACGTCCTACAACACGGCTACTCGAAGGTTCTGGGCAAGGGACAGTGAGTCTGACGTTGTTGCTTTATTGGTCTAGCTATTAATCGCGTTGCCGTGTTCTTAGACTCCCCAAGCTCCCCTTCATTGTAAAAGCCCGATTTGTCTCCGCGAAGGCAGAGTGAGTACGCTCTCAAGAATAAACGACGTTTACTAACTGTGCTATTCTAGGGCAAAGATCAAGGAGGCTGGTGGTGTGGTCTCATTGGTGGCATGAGTGTGCGCTTTCTTTCACTTGCATGTTTTCATTCCTTCATGGCCCCAATCCATGCACCTTCACTGCGTTGTAAAATTATAAGAGACTATGCACGACATCTTCCTTGAAAACTACAACACATGACTTGAGGTTGACGCAAATGAACAAAGTAATGCCTATATGCGCTGGTGTGTTACACGAGGTTAAGACACTATGCTGCCCCAGATACCGCTCGTCGTTGCATGCGTGCTTTTATCTTTGCCTCCCGAGCAGTTTTCTTCTCCTGTCTCATACTAGTCCGCCCTTCCCCTCCTTCATCATGAAGCGACAAAACATAATCATCAACTACCTTTCCCATCATCCTTTCAATTTCTTCTCCCGACGGAGGCCCCGCTTCACCCTCCAACTCAGGCGTGAAGTCGAAGTCGAAACCCCAGCCGTATGGACTTGGAGTTGATGCTGCGCCGCCGGTTCTCCACCACTGAACGAACCAGCGCTCGGCTCGCTCGATGTCCGGCCATCCGCCCTTTTGTACCGCACCTAAGCGTTGAGCCAAGGCTTCAAGGAACTCTTCTGTACTTGTGGGTTGGGACGAGTTTTTGGGAAGTACCGACATATATGCGGGTGCTTTGCAGGCGATTGAGTTTGTAGACTGGGATATGCTACACGGACCAAACTTACCTTGGGGATTCAACAGATAGAGTCGGTGTAACAAGTAGGAGCACATTGTCTCCGTATCGAATAAGGATTCCTTGATTCCAGCTAAGCCAGAAGTCAAGCTGTGAATTTTTGATATTTATGAACAGCTTACCGGCCATTGCGAGTCGCATAGCGCGTTCCTTCCCCAGGTCGCCCCGACCAAGAAAGGGGATCATTACACCAGGCGTATCAACTGAATATATGAGGGGGTCTGTATGAAGCTTCAGAGGAGTAGAAGTCGTTCGTGTGAGACCGGGTAAGGGAGATGTCCTCAGTGCCTTGGCCGCTAACGGGGGTTGGAAAAGGGCCCATCAGTAGTGTTCGCGCTAAAGAAAGACAACATGCGTACGTACCACCCTCAACAACCGTCCAACGCAACGCATTCAACAACGTCGACTTTCCCACATTTGGCATACCAATCACCAGAACGTTGAAAGCAGAACCGGTGTCTTGTCGTTCTTTTACTAACGCTGTTCTTCGAATCAGTACACAGGCTGTAAAGGAGCAGCATTCGACGGACATACTATATCCGAATGCAAACGCCGGATCGTGTGAGGCTTCCCCTCAGCCGTAAAATGAACCCGATGGTTAAAATGTTTTGAGAGTGCTTTTCTCAAGGGCTAGACCCAACGGGTAAATGGAGAACAAGCAACGACAGGTAAACAACTTACCTCCTCTCCCCATCTTGGCATAAGGTCTCGCTTGGTATAGACTACTATACGCTCGCACATCCCGTTCTGGCCGTTGGACCGACTCTGCCTCCACCGTTCCAGCGCAGCCTCAAACTCGGGATTAATCGAAGTCAAAGGTAACCGCGAGTCCCGAGCCTCAAGAACAATATGCGTGCGTGCCAGTAGTTCTGGGAGCTGAGTAAAGAACCTTCGCATATGGCCGGGATACCAAGAAGGAGCCATAGGAAGAAGGGGAGGGGCTATCATTATATCAAGGGGCTTGAGCGGTAGGTGAGGCTGGGGCTGCAAGTGGAGGGAACTCAAAGCCCATTTCGCGATCACGTGGCTTAAATAGCCTTCCTGGCCAAGCGCCTGCCCTTCGTGCTTCCCCACTTCCTCCACCTTCAAGCTTTCCTTGCAGTCTCTTATCAGTCCCGTTATTTTTCTTATTTTTCTTGTGAAGTATAATATACCAGACCCTGTTCGATCACTATGAGCAGCCCATACCACCGTCGAGGCAGCACAACGCGCCCGCACTCAGACTACCGTTCTTACTCGGCTCGACAGAGAATACTAGGTCCTAGTGCCGCGCGAGTCCCACCAGCTTGGAGGAACAACGAGAGATATACGCATCAGCGCCAACAACCCGCTCCTTTTCTTAACGAGTCGCACCTCACTAGCCTGGGAGGCGGGTACGCAAACCTGCCTCAGCAGGAAGGCTCTAAGATCTACATCTCCCATTTGCCAGCGGATGTTGATGATGTTGACGTGCAGGTAAGCCACGAGCGCTGAACACAGTTGCCTGGATGCTGAGCCTCCGTTTGTTTGCAGCAACTTCTCACAGAGACCATCGGGCCGCTCATATATTCCTTCGTCGTATACGATGTCCGAGGCATGACAAAGATGGCAGCTGTTGCTAGCTTCGTCGACCCAGCCCACGCAGCCAAAGCAGTGGAGCTTTACAACGGAAAAGTTATCGACGGAAGTAAGTCCCCAGCCCTCGCATGGCGCCAGTCATTCATACTAATTTGTAACACAGAGGAGCCGATCCGTGTGGAGCAAGTAGGCGTCAATCCCAAAGCTCGTCCGCCTCCGCCCCCACCGCCTCCTGCTGGTCCCTCTGGCCATCGCGGAAACTTCAGGCACAACCCAGTTGCCTCTACCTCGCGCGCGAATCCACCCCCAGCGGCAAACTCTCTCCTGAACCGCGTGTCCCAAGCCCCCGCGTGAGTTAGCTTCTAGCGCTTCGTGCTTTCTTGGCTAACCTCTCACACCCGATAGGCCTCCCACATCACTCCTTGCACGAGTTTCTGCTCGTCCTGTCCGGCCCCCACCATCAAAGCCGTCACCTCAAAAGAAACCTCAGACTCAACCGCTCAATGTTACGCCCCATCCACCACCCAAGCCCAAGCGCGTCAAGAAAGGTCCTAAACGACTACAGAAGGTCACACAGGCACAGACACAGAAGGTGACTCAACAACAACTCGAGAACGAGCTGGATCAGTGGAGGAATGCGGCGACTGACGGACTGGGACTTAAGTAAAGGGCGGGCTTCTCGTGCTGTACACATCCCTATCTGGAAATGACTTTCTTTTGCTACTGGTCACACAAGAGAGGATGGGATGATGACAACAAATCTAGACTATATAATAAACACTAAGTACTACAAGTACAAGACACAAGACAGTAGAGAAAGTATCAAAATTAGAGGTCTTGAGACTCGCCAGCGCCCTTCTTGCCGGTCTTGGTCTTGTTGGGCAGGAGCTCCTATTTAAGAAGTCAGTAAATGTCTTACACAAGTGAATATCCATTAAACGTACGGGAGGGATGTACGGTACAACACCACCTTGGCTGATGATTACATGTCCGAGCAGTTTGTTCAACCTAGTAAACCAGGTTAGTAATTGGATAAGTGAATGCTGAGAATATCACTCACTCCTCGTCGTTCTTGATAGCGAGCTGCAAGTGACGGGGCACAATACGAGCCTTCTTATTGTCTAGAGAGGGGGAGTAAGTCATTGAACATATGCGAATATCAGATTAACTTACCTCGCGCAGCATTACCAGCAAGCTCGAGAATCTCAGCCGCAAGGTACTCAAGAACCGCAGCGAGGTAGACTGAGCGAATCAATGTAAGCGTTGGCTCGGCAGTCATATCACTTCAATCTACGTACCAGGAGCGCCAGCACCAACACGCTGAGCATAGTTGCCTTTCTTCAACATCCTGTGGATACGACCGACAGGGAACTGGAGACCAGCCTTGGCCGAGCGGGACTGGGCTTTGGTTTCGCTAGTACCCGCCTTGCCTCCCTTGGCACCAGACTTTCCACCCTTACCTACACCGTCAATTAGCATCTGTTCATCGTCCATGTAAATCAACAAAAATTAACTTACCAGACATGTTCGTTCAATAAAAATGCGTTTAGGACTTTCGAGTGAGGTTGGTGCAACTAGCACAAGAGGTCAGAGAGAGGTGGTGGTGGTTGGCAGAGAGAGATGATGGTGGACGAATTGAGCGCCTGGAGACTTTATAGTCCACTCGCGTCAGGTTCAGCCACAATAACAACAAGCTCTTCATATCACGTGATGTGATGCTCGCTGCTTCTTGGCAAAGTTATGCAGTCATTTGTCTGGCGGACTAAATCTGTTTCTCGACTATGTGCACTTGCCACGGCTAGGCCACCAACAAGATGTCTCCAAATGCACTTGAATCTGAGGACGAATGGTGCTGGGCCGTCTACATTTACTCGAAATAATTCTGGGAAACCGTCAAGTGCCAATCACGCCACTCCTGCTACCGAAAGTCCACCCGATGAAGGACTGCCACTCTCGTTTCTCTCCAGGCCACTCGGTGTGAATGAGCCGCCATCTTCAGTGCCAAAGAGCTGGTCACAAACACGAGAGGAGCTGCTTGACCGAAATAAGCACATGGAGAAACGAAGACACATGTGAGAGAAATGCCCTAGAATATTATATCGATCTGACCCGCCCGATACCAGCGTAAAGGAAGTGACTCGCGGGTACTTTCATGACTTCCACAAGTTGAAGCACCATGGTGGGAAGATGTGGATCGCGCCGCGCGTGCTCATCAAGGAGGACGTAAGTCTACATACGCCATTCATGACCACATCTAAATTTTGATTATTTGCGAAGAAAGCGCTATATTTCCCAGACATATCCGGGGTAACACTGGACAAACGGAAAACTTTACACACGGCAGATGCTTGTGCTGGGCGAATAACAATATTGTCTGTCTTGTCAACCAAAATCTCGGAGCTGCATGCGCAGTCGTTTGTGGAACAGTCGCTGAAACAGCACCAGGAGAACCCAGCATTTCAGTATATGCAGGTGAGTTTAGTCGTATGTGCTGTATTGAGTGATCCGTAACCAGTATGCAGGTAAACCTGCAAGAGAATCTACTCAAATCCTTCCTCGTCTCCCTTTTCCTTTCCTCCCTCCGCAACACTGTCCCTTCTGAGCTCCACCCAACGTACATCCTCTCAGGCCAGAACATGGAATTCCTCCGCGTTCCACTAGGTAAGCACCTCTCTCCTCATTCTACATTGTCTGCTAATCTAACTCGTGCGTTGTAGGAATGGAAAATAAACACATCGGGTATACATACCTGATCGACGAAAACCTCAAAGTCCGCTGGGCAGGCTGTGGCTTCGCTCGCCCAGAAGAAACCGAGGCACTCACAAATTGTACACGAGTATTACTGGAGCGGATGAACCCACCATCGCCGGGCCAAAAATCTGAAGCTGAATAGTATACATACTACTCTACATTATAGACATGCGATCGCTTTCGTACACAACCCCCTTATTTTTATGCTTGTTTCACCATTTTGGCGTATCCGAGTGTGAGCTGTGGATGGTACGTTGGGATTAATTGGTGGATACAGATCGGTGGATGAGGTTTAACCTACCTGCCACCATGTCCCAAGACCAACACTGACGAGACCATGTGCGGCGCCCCAGATTTTCTCGGGTGTGATTGCCAAGCTGCAAGGAAAAACATACGTGTCAAAATAACTCCCGTTGATTCAGCGACTTAGCACTTACGATTCAGCAAGCGACCCTAGAGAGTGAGGGATAAAGCGTGGGCTTTGGAAGAGGATAGCAGCAGCTACACTATGATAGATAAGCAGCTGAATGGCAAACGCTCTTTTGCCGGGCAAGAATTCTACATCGAACAACATTAGTCTCACACGACTATGCCGAGAGACGGAACTCACCTGGGAGCCCGAAGCATAATAGTGAAGCTAGACACGACGCCAACATCAATGCAGAGTATAGCTACAACACGCATACGTTAGTCTCGGCTACGAGTGGCATGGAGCTCGGATCATACCTTGAGCAAGACGAGCGTCGTGTTCGTCATCTGGATGAATGGCAAGCTATGCCCCGCCCATATTCCCTACAAGTCCAGCAAATGACGGATTAGAATAGCAGCAAGATGCCAAGCTGCGGAGAAACATACCTGTATTGCAACTGGGATCTCAACCGCAATATGCAGCAAGAAAATAACAGACCTGTGTAAACGTGTCAGCATTCACCCAACTCGACTCGAACCAGCGCACTCACAGAGGATGGCGACCAGCTGCAGCAGACATGACGTTCCAAGTTCCGTGTTCGTGGTGTAGCAGAAGAAGCTGGCTGCAGAGGGAGAAGACCAAGCAGCTTATAGCCTATACGTTGCCGAATCTTGGCGAGACAGACGTCAGGCACCAAGCGCGCCATGTGGAAGATGCATTGCGTAAGCAAGATGCATGCGGAACAGATAAGAATAGGTTGATTCTATTTTATTGTCATATTTACATTTACAGTATTGTAGACAGTTAGACAAGTAGCAAACATCTTCAGATATATCACGCAACTACATTTGTCCCATACATACTTCATTCCAAAATAGACCTTGAATACTCAATACTGACCCAAGGAACGAATACCACCCCCTTCCCCAACTTTAAATAAATACTGCAACGAACACCTGCTCTACAGGTCTTTATATTCCGATTGAGTCCTTGCTCACTCCGCATCGTCGCCTTCTTCCTCGTCTTGCTCCGCGATCGCATCGGGTCTGCTCTGAGCTTTCAGCTTTTCCGTCGGCCGAGACGCAGCGCGTGCAGACGTGTTTTCCTCCTTGTCCTCTTCGACCGCATCTAGATCTGCGTCGAAGTCAAATCCACCCCCCACATCGGAAATGCCAACACTAGCGAGCTTTTCCCTCAGCATCTTCACCTCATCTTTCAGCTCGTCGATGGCCGCATCACGGCGTTCAACTCTCCGCCCAAGCTTGACAATCCACTCGTTTGAGAACCTCAACAACGCCAGCTTGCTCACCGCCCTATTTGGATTATCCTCTCCACCGGGAACATTCCTGGGCGGCCCACGAGGCGGTGCAGCACCCGGATCGAGTTCAGCACACGCTGCAAGAGCAATAGGAGGGAGCAACAGGCGCAGGTCGTCAAAGCCGGCTTTGAGTGAATCTCGGCGCTTTTGTTCGGCCGCTTTATGCGATGTTTTACGGCCGTCCGGACCGTATGTCGTACTGTTAGATGAGGCGATCCCGAGAGCGACTCCGCGTCCTTCGAGGTTGTTTTGGTAGTTGGATTTGGTAGAGAGATGCGCGATCGCTTCTGCTGAAAGACCTGCCAATGGGAAATTAAAGAGTTTAGTTAGAATTCAACGAGAATGATGGATGTAAGGAGTTAGATGCGTACCACCCGGCAAATGAGGTTTAATCGCCGGACTGATCATAGGCAGAATAGCAGGACTCGGACGTCCGCCGCCCGCTTTGGCAATAGGAACTTTCCCTTTAGGAGCACCCTTTGCTTGCTCAGCATCCTTCGTTCGGTCCTTCTCCTTCCGGTTGGAGCCCCCTGTGGAGCCAGCGGACTTCGCTTTGGATGTACCCGCCGTTTGTGTCGTCGTGGTCGATTTTTGACTCTCTCCGGGAGAGTTACTGCCGCTGTGCATAAGTCCAGTAGGGCGCGTCGCGATGTGTCCAAGGTTCATCAATGATGCAGGCGTCACTGGGGCAAGCGACGGACTCCCACCCGCACTGGCCACGGGCGTCCCATCCGCACTCGATCCTCCCAAATCCATAGCCACATCCTCCCCGCTTCCGCCCGAACCTGCACCCGTACGCGCAAAGGGTACAACCGGCGGGGGCATAGCCAGCGTCGTTGAGATATCGACGGGCGACGGGGTCGAGTTCGGCACATCTCCGACTGGCTCGATGGTCCCACTAGGACGCGGGCTCGGGAGCGGGGAGGCACGAGGCTGAGGTTGGGCAATGCTGTCGGCACGTGCGCGCATGCGGGGTGTGCGCTTCGTCGTGGCAGATGATTTGGGCGGGGGTGTGGGTTTGACGATTGGCGAGGCGCGCTTGCGTGCGATTTCGACATCGGAGAGTGCGCCTGCGCCTCGTTTTTGTCGAGTAGGACCAAAAGAAGGGGATGGTAAGGAGGGGAATGTAGATTGAGCTGGAGAGGGGATTGCGGGGCTCGGACGGAAGGAGTGCGTAGGGTTGGGGGATGGTCCTAGGGCGGGGGAAGTGAGGGGAGAGAAGAAGTCTGTGGGGGTTCCATGGCTCGTCGGAAAGGGCGAAGGGTGGGAATGAGATGACGAGGCGACCATATTCGGTGTAACAGCGGGGGAAAGTAGAGAGCGAATTAGGTCCTGGGCAAGATTTCAGAGGAGGACAGCAAATAGGGGAAAAGGGGCATACTTGGTTGTTACCTAGTGCATTCGAAAGCCCCTGTATCATGTTTGTGTCGTACATGGTTGGCCTAAGCTCGGTACTTGAGACTACAAGGTTTGTTAATAAGGGTGCGGCGTCGAGTTCAATTGACAGACCAGGTGTCATCAGTCCTTGATATCCGACATGGACATGTGAAGTGGGAGGTTGAGAGCCCATAATTTCGAGCTACATAAGGAAAAGTTCGGTCAAGGGATAAAGATTGCGCAGAAGTGAAGCGTACTTGTTGCTGAAGAATTCTATTCTGAAGTTGGTTCAGCTCATTGAGACGGCGCTGTTGCTCTAGATGATGCTGCAAACGAGCGACTTCATTGTTGTTAACCACCTGGGATGTAGAGTAGCCTCCTGAATAGTCCTGTACGGGGTTTAGCATAGGCGACGTGTTTGCCGAGTGTGGGGCGGAAATGGAATGCATGTGCAAGTGCTGGGTGCCCATCGTAGCATTGTCGTCTGCGGTGACAAACTGTGAGAGGTCAAAGTTGGAGAAGTCGAGGTTGAGGTCGGGCATTTCGTCGGACGCCCGGGACATCTCCAGCGAGCTTGAGAGATCCATGTGTCGAGGCTGGAGGCGAACCTGACTGTGAAGCAAAGCTTAAACAGATCTTTCGTTAGTCATCGTCACGTGAGAAGCACGGATCGATTATGTCACCCCAGGGATTATGTCACTGGATATGATTACGCAATTGCTCCTCTGGGACACGTCGTGCATTCGACTTCTTCGACAATGGCCGACCCTCAGCTACCTCCGGGCTGGATCTCTCAGTGGTGCGCGTCAATCCGTAGCCACAGCTGCTCTTTAACTGACTTCTGAATTAGGGACGAAACACACCAACGACCTCTCTTTATTCGTTGGTACATTTACTCTATCTCTCTACTTTGCTCACTCTTTTTGCAGAGCCTGCTACCGGGCATACACAGTGGGAAGTCCCTTACGAAGATCCTCAACAGGCTCAATCAGGTCCCCCTACAGCACACTCTAAACGACGCCAGTATGCTGCCGGACAGTCTCAAGCTTACTCTGGCGCGGCCGACTTGCCACCTATCCAGCCTCAGGGATATGCCGACCCGTCTGCAGGTGTAGGGCCCGGACCTGCACTTTTCACGCCTGGAATAGAGCAAACGCAGACGCAGCAGCCATATTATGGACAGGACACTGGAGCTGCATATGGCGCGCCTGGCCAGGCTCCTGCGTATGGCCAGACTCAACAGCCACAGATGTCACAAATGACGGATCAGTTTGCTCATATGGGCATGGGCGGACAAAAAGGAGTAAGCTCTTCAAGCTATGATCGTGAAAACGCGTGTTGACGTCGCGCAAATAGCTCGCACTCCATACAGTTAACCTTCTTGGGACTTACCTCGACCCCCAAGAAATTACACAACCGCCTCCCGAGATCCGCCTTCCCCCCAACGCATGTATCTCCCAATCGCCTTTCGCAAACTCCGACCCATCCTACATGCGCTGCACAATCAACGCAGTCCCTACTACCAGCACCCTCCTCAACAAATCCAAGCTCCCATTCGGTCTTATTCTTACACCACACCGCTCCGTGCGCGAAATTGACCACGACCCCGAAGTTCCGGTCATTTCAGACACCGTCATCGCCCGCTGTCGTCGCTGCCGAACTTATATCAACCCATACGTCCAGTTCATCGACGGCGGCAACCGATGGAAATGTTGCATGTGCTCAATGAGCAACGATGTTCCTCAGCTCTTCGATTGGGACCAGCAGCGCAACCAACCTGCGGACCGATGGTCGCGCTACGAGCTGAACCACTCGGTCGTCGAGTTTGTTGCCCCGACCGAGTATATGGTGCGACCACCGCAGCCGCCTGTGTACGCGTTCTTGATCGACGTGTCGCACGCTGCTGTGCAGTCTGGGATGGTAGCGACTGCTGCGCGTGCGATACTGGAGTCGCTTGACCGGATACCGAATGCGGACGATCGGACGAAGGTGGCGATTATTGGGTTTGATGTTGCGCTGCACTTTTTCAGCATCGTGGTACGTGCTAAGGCTGAAAATTATGAGCTAGACTAATCAGTGTTGCCTTTTGTGTTGTAGCCCGGCTCGGAGGAGGTCACTCTGCTAGTCGTCTCCGACCTGGAAGATGTGTTCCTCCCAAAGCCGACTGACCTGCTCATTAACCTTACCGAAGCCCGTGCCGGGCTCGCGTCCTTGCTTGGCAGGCTGAACGACATGTTCCAGGAAGCTCATGCGCTCGGTAGTGCTTTGGGACCAGCGTTGCAGGCTGCATACAAGCTCATTGTGGGTCGGCTCCCACGTGCATTTAGGGATAGCTCTAACACGCACTGGGTATAGAATACGATTGGAGGCAAAATAATAGTGCTGTCCTCTACTCTACCTACGTTGGGCGAGGGCGCGCTCAAGCCAAGGGAGGACCCTAAGTTGTTGGGCACACCGAAGGTTCGTGCTTGGATGCGGAACTCGCTGGATAAACCTAACACCATAAGGGGTTTGTAGGAATCTAGTCTGCTTCAGCCCGCTTCATCCTTCTACAAAACATTTGCGATTGACTGTTCGAGGGCGCAAGTCTCCGTGGATATGTTCCTATTCAGTAGCGCATACACTGATATCGCCTCGCTGAGTACATATGGCGCTTTCCTGAGACTGCTATTTTATCTGACAGCCGGTGCTTTCAGGCTGTCTTCCGCATTACACTTCCGGCCAGACCTTCTTCTACCCCGCGTTCAACGCAAGCAGGGCGGAAGACGCAGTCAAGTTCGCATATGAATTCGGGGAAGTACTTGGAAGTCCTATTGGTCTTGAGGCCGTTATGCGTGTCCGCGCCTCGCGAGGTCAGTCTATCTCTTTCTTTTCTCTTAACCCAATGCTGAATCGGTGGGGGTATAGGATTGCGCATGTCCCAGTTCCATGGGAACTTTTTCGTGCGCTCGACAGACCTACTCGCGCTTCCTGCTGTGCCTACGGATCAATCATATATGGTCGAGGTACAGATTGAGGAGAGCCTCACGGCGCCGTTTGTGGTTATGCAGACCGCAGTGTTACACACTACTTCCTTTGGTATGTCTTTCCCTCTGCCGAACCATACCCAATTATTCACTAACGAAGTTGTGGACAGGTGAACGCCGTATCCGTGTGGTGACTCTTGCACTTCCCACAACCTCCAACGTCTCTGAACTTTACGCTTCGGCCGACCAAGTCGCCATCGCCACCTACCTCTCCAACAAAGCTGTTGAGCGTTCACTTTCATCTAAACTCGATGACGCGCGGGATGCGGTTACAAACAAGCTAGTGGAAATTTTGGGAACATATAAGAGCACGATGACTTCTGCTGGGAGTGGAGCGAGCGCGCAACTTGCGGTATCTGAAAATCTCAAGTTCTTGCCGCTCCTATGCCTAGGTCTGCTGAAACACGTGAGTACATCCTTGTAGGTGTATGCGTCAAGGGTGGTAACTGATACTTTGTCTCGTTGTAGGTTGGATTGAGGCAGAGTGCACAGATTCCACCAGATTTGAGGGCATACGCGCAGGCGCTGTTGACAACAATGCCGTCACAGCAGCTGATGGCGTACATCCACCCCGCGTTTTATTCGCTACACAACATGGCTCCTGAAGTAAGCTCCTGTCATGTACTTTATGAATTTAGAAGGAGGAGCTGACGTGCCACTCACAGTGTGGTACAGTTGGCGAGCATGGTATCATCATGCCCCCTCCACTTCCTCTGACGAGTGAGCGGCTCGAGCGACATGGCCTGTTTTTGATTGAAGACGGACAAAATATGTTCCTGTGGGTCGGGCGAGACGCTGTACCACAGCTTATCATGGATGTATTCGACGTACCTAACTACGAGACGCTACGCGGTGGCAAGGTACGTAACTCAACAAGTCAGTACGAAAGAGTTGAAACTAACAATATGGTTGAACAGCAAACACTGCCTGTATTGGATAACGAGTTTTCTGAGCGCCTGAACGCAGTTGTCGCCAAAACACGAGTACTAAGGCGCGGACCGTACTGGCCTCACTTATACGTCGTAAAGGAGGATGGGGAGCCGCCTCTGAGGATGTGGGCGCTGAGCATGCTGATCCAAGACCGAGCGGACCAGACGCCAAGCTATGCGCAGTATCTTTCAGCTCTGAAGGACAAGGTCGGTAGCAAATAGATGTTACGAGTGCAGATGCTGACTGTTGGTGCAGGTAAACGGTACGAATTATTAGTAGATAGCGTGTTTGTATATATGGATGTAGACTACGTAGTAGATGTAATAGCACGCTTAGTCATCCTCAGACCTGCTGACGTGATGTTGGTCATGTTCGCGTCCAACTCCTGGCGCTGATCGTCGTCCGCGCGTTCGACTCACAACTCGCAAACATGGACTACGTGAGTACAATGCATGAACAGGCCTCGCCGCCGCCGTTAACGATGTCCACGATAGGACCAAGAATTTTTCGAAATGTTCGACTTGTCCCCACAGGCCTTTCCGTGGGCTGACACCCGACGCGACGGCGTCATACGGCGTAGAGAAGAAGAGATGGACGGCGAGCTCTTTTTCGACGCGCTATTGGGGCTTGCCGGAATTGATGCTCACGCGGTCTACCCACCACACGACGTGCCCTCTTTCCATCATCTTGTGAACGCCATACTCAGCACGTCATGGGACGACTTTCAGCAGTCGTGTCTCATTTACTACCTCCTACGACACTGGGAAGACGGCAGGGAGAAGCCGTTTGCGCAGAGCAAGATGCTACCGCCGCAGTTTATGTTCGTTTCTGACGCTTATTATTTGTTGGATGCGGATCGGGCTGAGGTACGTGGTTCAGTCAACTTTGTGAGGGGTGAGCATGGCAGCTAATGGTCGCTATAGGAAGCTGTCCCGTTCTTGTGCGACCACCGTGTGCTGCATGAGTTCACGAGCAAGATTATGAAGACCTTGGCGTGCATTCCCGAACCCACCGTGGCGTCCAAGTCGCTCCTGCGTTTTGTGCGAGTCGCGAAGCCAACCCTTGCCAAGGCAGACGACCTGGATTTGTATGTCAATGCGTTGTGTTACTCGAGCATTACGGACGCTTGGCTATATCAACGGTCATTGCCTGAAAACACCCCAGACCGTGAACGCCATATTTCAAGAATCATCATGTTTTGTTTCCATCGTAAGTCAAAACTATCAAACTTGTCCATGCTTGTTAACTTTATATTCGTCATGTAGCCAAACCGCGACCAGAGCCTCTTAAAACACTCCTCGGTTTCCCTTTCACAGCCTACGAAGATCGCTTCGTCAAATCTATGGCCCTCTCCCCGCCTGACATCCTCTCCGATGCGAGTGTCGCCATCTTCCAAAATATGATCAGCGTACGCCTCATACACTCTGGGCACTATAGCGAAGCAATCCAGCTCGACCGACAATTCGCCAACGCGGGCACGCACACCGGGCCCGCTGTCAAAGACGCCGCTGCTCGTCGCAAAGAGACCCTGGAGGAGTTGATGGGGGTTATCCCGGATGTGCAGCGTAGGGTCTTGGAGATGGAGATTGAAGAGCAGGAGGCAGATGCGAGGAAGGGGAAAGGCCCACTCATTCATGGGTATGCAAACGGGCATGCACAGTCGAATGGGGATTTGGCCATGTCTTGGGAGCATGTCAATGGTTCTGGTTCTATGGTCCTCGACTCTCCGCCTCGGAACTCTTCGGCACAACCTTCAACATCGTCTATGACGCCCCTCACAGCATCAGCTGCGTTCAGACAGGCAGGCTCCAACGCCGCTGTCTTAAAAGCATTCGTGCACACGTCGCGCCTCGAAGGCTCCCCATATCTTTCTGCGCGATCGGGCAGTTCAACCCCCATTGCCCCTATCAACTTTGGCAACGCGAGTGCCAACAGTCCGTTTGCACGTGCGTTCTCGAGTCAACGGGCAGGGTCTCAGGCTACAGGCAGTCCTGCCCCATTACGTGGCCCACGAGCGTCATTTGGTTCCTACCCCGTACGCAGTGCCGCATCCACACCGACAGGGTCGTCGTTAGCTGCACCCCCGCCCGCGCCTTCAACTGCCTCGAAACCCTCCACTCGCCCAGCGTTCAACATTCAACCCCCGAGTAGCTCGAATAGAGCTTCTTCAGCGCGCAACTCGTATGCTGCTCCTTCGCCAGCATCAAACACTACTACGCCTAAGCCGTTTACGAACCCCCTCTCAAGCGCAACAGCTGGGGGATCTGGAGCCGGAGGGATAGAGAGACGAGTTACACCCGTTAAGCGTCGATTTGGAAGTTCAGGTGGGCCGGGCGACACGTCGATGGGGTCCATTCACGCAAGCTGGAGTAACATCCCCGCACCTGAGGGCGCCGACGAAGAGATGCATTACGCGGACGACGGGTTGGACGAGGACTTTGTGGTCCAGCCTGCGCACTCGAGGATGAGGTATAATCCCCCTGAAGAGGAGAGCGAGCAGGAACATGAGCAGGAACACGAGGAGCATGAAGAAGAGCACGAAGAAGAACATGAGCCAGAGCCCGAACCAACTCCCGAGCCAGACCCAGAACCCACCCCTGTCCGCCGCACTCGCCGACAAAAAGACGCCCCAGCGCTCTCCACGCGCTCCTCGGACACCCGCCTTCCTGGCGCATTCCCGAACTCGCCGCATGCAACTCGCGCCACTCTTCCACACGTGGACGAATCCGACTTGGAATCCCCTAAAAAACCGAGCACAACTACGCGTCGGACAACTCGTGGTCGAGTGTCCCGCGCGAGTAGTGTCGCTATGACTGATGATGGGGAGGACGAGCCGCGGGTCAGGCGTTCGACAAGGCTTTCACACGTGCCTGAGTCGTCTCCGCCACCATCCCCACCTCCAAGAGCTACGGCTAAGAGTTCAACACGCAAGACAAAGACGGGGGCGAGTAAGGTTAAGACACGGAGGCAAAAGGAGGTTATCCCAGAGGAGGCGTGATAGGCCGTTTTGGAGGAGTACTATGTCGGGAATGCTTAATTGGTGATATGTTTCAGTGTTGAGTTACTTGTTTATACTTGCGCTGTTAAACTGTTTTTGTTTTTTACGAGTCCAATCTGATCTCCAATTTTTCTAATCAAGAGAAATATGTGATATCGTACGGAAGAACCAACAGTCTATTTTAGAGAATTTTTATGAGTAGCTGGTGCCATTGACCTGAGTTTCAAACAACAATTAGAATCCCATTCGCATATTGGTCAACGAGAGAGAAAAACTGACCTTGTCTTTGATGGCAGACAAGTACTGCGCATAGCTCGGCGTCTGGTCCGCTCGGTCTTGGATCAGCATGCTCAGCGCCCACATCCTCAGAGGCGGCTCTCCATCCTCCTTTACGACGTATAAGTGTGGCCAGTACGGTCCGCGCCTCAGTACTCGTGTTTTGGCGATGACCGCATTGAGGCGTTGGGAGAACTCATTCTCAAGCACAGGCAAGGTTTGCTATTCACCAAATAAAATCAGTCCGAGTTCTTTTTTAATTGATTGATGAGGTACGCACCTTGCCACCTCGCAGTGCCTCGTAGTTGGGCACGTCGAACACGTCCATGACAAGCTGCGGTACTGCATCTCGTCCAACCCACAAGAACATGTTTTGCCCATCCTCAATCAAGAACAGCCCATGTCGCTCAAGACGCTCGCTCGTGAGCGGCAGTCGGTGAGGCATGATGATACCCTGTTCGCCCACCGTTCCGCACTACAAACAAAACCATTGAATTTAGAACCAAACCCCATGACACCCGCACTGCGGGGCTTACCTCGGGAGACATATTGTGCAATGAGTAGAACACAGGGTGGATATATGCCATCAGTTGTTGCGACGGCATAGTCGTCAATAGCGCCTGGGCATACGCACGCAGGTCAGGCGGGATCTGTGCGCTCTGCCTAAGTCCGACCTAAAGCCAAAACCAAATCAGTAAGATGAGTACCGGCGCATATAATATCGAATTTATACGCACGTGCTTCAACAAACCCAAGCAAAGCAACGGCAAGAACTTGAGGTTCTCGGATACCGATAACTGTGCACTCGCGCCACTGCCAGCAGCCGTCATAGTGCTCTTGTACGTTCCGAGAATATCGACGAGCTTGTTGGTAACTGCATCACGCGCGTCGTCGAGCTTGGAAGACAGAGAACGCTCAACAGCCTTGTTGGCGAGGTAGGTGGCAATGGCGACTTGATCTGCAGAGGCGTAGAGCTCAGAGGCATTTGCTGTCGTAGGGAGAGCAAGTGTTACGACCCGTACACGGCGTTCTCCTGAACAAATCCAAGTAACGGATCAGAAAGGTTCTCACTGAATAGCAGGGTTGAACGTACCGAACGAAGTAGTGAAGAGAATACCAGTCTGCATCACCACAAACGGCGTAGTAAGGTTCTCCTCGATCTGAACCTCAACTGCATATGACTGGTCAATGGGGATTGCGGGGAATGCGAGCAAGTCGGTAGAGCGGACAAAGAAGTTCCCGTGGAACTGCGCCATTCGCAAACCTGTATTCATTCATTTCGTATCAATTAAAAGGCGGCCGATGTGGGAACGTGAAGAAAACTTACCGCGCGATGCACGTATACGCACCAAACCCTCCAAACCAATGGGGCTACCGAGAACCTCGCCGAATTCGTGCGCGAATTTGAGAGCGTCCTCGGCTCTACTCGCGTTGAATGCAGGGTAGAAGTATGTATTTCCAGAGGTGTAATGAGGGAGGCCGTCTGTAAAGGTCGTGTGAATACGGTTAGTCCTTTGATGAGAGCTCGAGTCGAAGAGGCTTACTGAGTGTAGCTATATCTGTGTATGAGCCGCTAAACAAGAACATGTCCACCGAAATGTTGGCACGAGAGCATTCGATCGAGAAGCTCTTGTAGAACGCCGATGCGGGTTGCAACAAGCTCGACTCCTACAATAAGGGCGAATTGTAAGCATAGATATCAAAGATATTGTCTTCAGCTAACCTTTGACGTTCCAAGCAGCTTGGGATCCTCACGGGGCTTCAGTGCACCTTCACCAAGAGTTGGGAGTGTCGAAGACATCACGATAATCTTGCCTCCGATTGTATGCTACACACCAAATGGGATCAACACGAGATAGGAACGGAAGTCAGTTGCACTGCTTACAGTGAGCTTGAAAGCAGCCTGAAGAGCCGGACCCAACGCGCTTCCCATGGCATGAGCGTCCTGGAACATCTCACTCAACCGTCCCAACAGTGCCTCGAGTCCAGCCCGCGCCTCAGTCAGGTTAATCAACAAGTCCGTCGGCTTCGGCAAGAACACATCCTCAAGGTCAGATACAACAAGCAGCGTAACATCCGTCGAACCAGGCTACAGCAAATATCATCAGTTCCCAATACGTTGCGCAACCAGCAAAACCAACATACCACGATACTGAAAAAGTGCAGCGCAACATCGAACCCAATAATTGCCACCTTCGTCCGATCGTCCGCATTCGGTATCCGGTCAAGCGACTCCAGTATCGCACGCGCAGCAGTCGCTACCATCCCAGACTGCACAGCAGCATGCGACACGTCGATCACGAACGCGTACACCGGCGGCTGCGGTGGTCGCACCATATACTCGGTCGGGGCAACGAACTCGACGACCGAGTGGTTCAGCTCGTAGCGCGACCATCGGTCCGCGGGCTGGTTGCGCTGCTGGTCCCAGTCGAAGAGCTGGGGGACCTCGTTGCTCATTGAGCACATGCAGCATTTCCATCGGTTACCGCCGTCGATGAACTGGACGTATGGGTTGATATATGTGCGGCAGCGACGGCAACGAGCAATAACTGTGTCGGAGACGAGTGGAACTTCGGCGTCGTGGTCCATCTCGCGGACGGAGCGGAAGGGCGTGATGACGAGTGCGAAAGGGAGTTTGGTCTTTGCGAGAAGAGCATTGGTCGTGGGTATCGCATTGATAGTGCAACGCATGTACGAGGGATCGGCATTGGACAACGGAGAGGGAGAAATCGCCGCATTAGGGGGCAAGTGGATTTCAGGAGGCGGGTTAGACAGCTCTTGCGGGTCGAGATACGTCCCAATGAGATTCGTCGTATGAAGCCCATACTAAACCAACCAATAAGTCCACATCCACAACCTCAAAAAACGCCAGTACTCACGCCTTTCTGCCCACCCACACCCATATGCGCAAACTGGTCCGCCATCTGGTTCACCGCTGGCTGTCCATACCCCGGCTGCACCGGCTGCTGCCCATACCCAACCGTCGGCTGTCCAGGCTGTCCACCGTATCCAGCACCAGCACCCGCGCCCTGTCCATAATACGACTGCTGCGCCTGCATCTGTCCCTGTCCCTGCCCCTGGTCCAGCCCAGGCGTGAACAACGCCGGTCCAGCACCCGCACCCACCGCCACTCCTCCAACCGAAGGATCAGGATAGGCTTGGGGTTGCATAGGCATCATGTCCGCCGCGCCCGAATACGCTTGTGATTGCCCAGCAGCATATTGTCGACGTTTGGAGTGCGTCGTAGGAGGACCGGACGCGACAGGCTCTTGCTGGTACTGCGCCTGGTCCGCGAGAGGATGTTCCCACTGCGTATGGTTCGTTTCAGTTTCTACACACAACACATAAACCAACGCGCGTCAGAAAGGTAGACGGTTACAAAACCCCACTAGCAAAAACGTACGAATAAACAACGGCCTCTGGTGCGTTTCATCCCTAGACAAAAATCCACACACTCCATCAGTCTCGCGTGTCTTTTTCATACGCCATACACCTACCATTGGGATATCCAGCCAGGAGGCAACTGCTGCTCAGCCATGAATCAAGTCGGGAGGTAGGTAAGGCTACGTGTCAGTTAGGTACAAGACAAGATGACGATGGTCGTGTTTGGTCGACTAGCCAGTCCGCCTCGTATATTTAGCCAAAAATGATCTGAGCTCTCGTTGCACACGAGGTGTCGTGGTGCAGAAAATACCAAGCGCGTGCGTTTCTTGCTTACGATATGGCCGAATCCACCAGGTCACCTCACTTTCCTTTTCCGCAAAACACTCAATCGCTAATCAGAATTACTGGCCATTCAAACATACGTGCACTAAAAATATCGTCTACAATATAGAATCCGCGCACAATACGTATATCTCAGCGTGGCCAACAAACATCGAAATCCCAAGCATCTATCAAGCACGAACGCGAACACGAACAATTACAAGTCATAGTCCAAAGCCAAAAGTGTTCTCAATCCAGATTGCATCGTTTTACTTGCTTACTTGCCGCCAGAAGTCTTGAAAGCAACCAGGCCTCCAAGGGCAACCGAGTAACCTTTAGGCGATCGTTAGAATACATGCGCGTATATGATGGACAAATGAAAACTTACCGAAAACTTGCAATGGTGTGATTTGGCTTCCAAAGATGAGAACAGAGCCGGAGATTAGGAGGATATCCTTGAAGACGCCAGCAAGAGTGAGGACAAGCCCGCTCCCAACACCAATCAAGAACACAGCAGCAACGTTCAGCAAGAACGCAACCATAGCGTTGGACACAAGCACGAGCGGGCCGAGCTCTCCGAGACGGTAAAAGGGCTCCAATCCCTCAGTGAAGGGCAGAATGAGCAAGTTGATTGCCGCGCAGACCTGTTCCTTATAATTAAGCACCGCATTCGGCAGTAACCAACCCCCAAAACCAAAAACTTACCGGAGCATAGTAATGGAGGGACACGAGCGGGTCCATCTTCATGCCGTGGAGCAAGAGCTGAATCATAACCAGACGAGAAGATTCGAACTGGCGTGGAACATTAGTGCCGACATCAGCGGACCCGGCAACAACAATGACGTACCACGACGGCAAGAGATTGGATAGAGAACCCGAACATATCAAACTTGACCTCGCCATAGCTTGCTAAGGAAACACCGCCCGAGATCATGAACACAATGGCGACAAGGCGGCGGTTAGGATCTTGAATGCGGAACGCAAACGAGATCAAAAGAATAGCAACCGGGGTGAACGCCTAGCAAACCATTCAGTACAGCTTCAACAAATGGAGCACGAGGCTGTATCTCACCTTAAGCATTTGAATGTACGAGACGCTCAGGTACAGATAAGCCTTGTTGCTCAGGATCAAACTCCCGCTGAACAACAGTCCGATCGGCAGAATAGCGCGGACGAAAACGTCGCGAGTCATTTGGACATCCTTCGCACCGTCCAACAAGTTCGTAGTACGCTGCAACACGCGCGTCCCAACAGCCTAAACAAGCATAAATTAGCCCCAGAAACCCCACATTCGTAATAAACGCAATTTACCGCGAAAAATAGATGGAACGTAACCAAGAACACGGGGTACTTGAAGTTGAGGGTGTTGTACAGGTAGTTGTTGTAAATGATCACCGATGAGCTCAGGACGATCCAAATTGGAATAATTGTTGCTGCGGAGAGCTGTTTTTCGCCGAACAGCCCGTTAGTCAACCGGCATTCGTTTTGGCACTGACACGGGCACGTACCTTGACTTTAGGCTTCGTAGTGATAGCTTCAACTGGCGTCTTGTCCGATGGGATGAGCGGGTGAGACACCTCGTCGCTTTTCTCGAGAACGGGGACAGTAGCGCCGGCTTCCTTATCTATCGAGGACATGGTTGTAGTTGTGCTGGGAGAAGTTACGTGGACAGTCGGGATACGATGGTCGGTAGACTGTGGCCCAGTTCCAGTCGAAATTGTAAGCCTACGCATGCCACGAGGTCGATCCAAACCACGAGACGAGACTTACGAGCGTAGGGGAGGCAGAGAGCCAAGTAAATGAATGAGGTTACAAGAACTTAGAGATAGCTGCGAAATAGACACGAGCACGAGGTCGCTAATCAGCTCGATAATCCGAAGCAGGGAGAAAAGTAGAGAACGGGGGACACCTACCGCAAAAGTCGAGACTGATATCGTCGTTCGGGCGCTTTGCTCGGCTCCAAATACGCCGCTGCTTGAACCCTGCTGACTCAGCACACTCAATCATTCGATTGGCCGAGGCGTGTCATTAAATTATTGAGGGCCAGGCTCTTATCTCGATTGAATGTATGGACAGATTGTAAACCAACTACCACACTTCTTTCATGCCAACCGCCGCCTGCAGGTCATCCGCATTCAACAAATCGACGCCCAACGATTCCAACGTCGTCCACACATAATCCCTCTTCGAAATTGGCCAGCCCGGAGTCTCCCAGTACCGAACCTGCCAAGCCCACGCGTCAGACATGTACGCGTATATAACTCACGAAATCTATACCTTTACACCAGCCGCATGCGCGCCCTGAACCTGACTCGTCAAACTCGCCAACTGAGAATCGGAGAACGTGCTCCCGCTCATCGGCCCACCTAGCGCACTCGCCAACGACCCAGAAGCAATAACCACCGATGAAATATTATACGGTCCAGTCGAAGCTGAGCCATTTGCAAACGCCGTAACCGGGGCATCATAAAAAGCATCTCGGTGGGGTGTCGAATACGCCTGAACCCGGGCAAAAGGAGTGTTTCCGGTGCCTACGACCGTGACAGCGCCTTTGTGCAGTGCGCCGGTGGCGTCGTCCCAATATGTCAGCCAGTCCCCGGAGCGAAGCGGCTCGAGTTGCTTAATTACGAGTGGCCAGGTTGAGGCTCCGTCTGTTTTGACGTCGACGAAGAGGTAGAGCGTTTGGTCGATCGTGGTGTCGAACACTCCATTGCGCGTATCATTCGTGCCTGGGAAGGACGTAGAGGGATTCTGTTGTTTAAGGATCGAGAGGATAGGGTTTACATAGAGTGAGGAGAATGTCCGTTTAGGAGATAGGGATGAGGTATCATGGCCGACCTGTCAAGCAAAGTTGGGTATCAGAGTGCTGGTAACAAGGGTCAGATATGATGCTGAACTTACGAACAAATCCTCATCCCACATCCACACATCTGCCTCGACTGAAATTGCGCCCACAGAGATCGCGCTATACAAGGGAACATCCCTCCAATAGTCATTATGCGAGTCTAACGCTAACCAATCAGTATACGCAAACACTTGAAACAACGACACAGGACTCACGTATGCCCTTGGGAATAATCCCCCTCGTAAACATCGTCGGATAACTCGCTTGGGGCTGATTCTTCCAATCCGTAATAGCATCTCCAATAGTCTTATACGCCCACGCCCTCTCTGCTACAATCCCCAACCCAGCAACCCCCAGACTAACCAACGAAAAACTACCAGGCCACATCAAGAACACAGCAACAGCAAGAAACACAAGTGGTGCTAGAGCAACAAACGCAGACGGCTTCTCAGCAGGCGCCTTGATTTTTCCCTTTTTGTTCTTGAGGAGAGTGTACGAGGCAAGTCCAGGCTCGGGCGTTCTCGACGTTCGTCTGGACGAACTAGCAGGATTTATAGGTGAATAACCAGAAGGACGAGAATCCATTCAAATATGTCAAGAACCAACTCGAGCGTGTGTTGACACTTCAGAACCTCAAGACTTCAAATTATTTAATCAACCGGAGGCGAACGTGTGTCCCAGCGCCAGCGTGTCTCAGCCGCCCCAGATTATGACGTAGGATCCACGTGACTCGGCTGACACAGGGTCCAAGGGTTCGGAGCCAAACGCATTTACGTCCGATTTGGAAAACGCGCTCGCGTCGTGTCTCCCACAACTCGACAGCTGAAAATGTCTTCCTCTACACTTTCGTATCCTCCGTTGCATCGCGATGCCAAGTTTGTTATTTTGAGTGACTGGTAGGTCTGTTCACGTGCTATAGTGGGGTGTTGTTGGCTGAGGATTGGGGGTGTGTAGGGATGGCACTATTACGAACGTTGATTCTAATGACTGTGAGTCCAGCTGTAAAATCACGAGAGTATATGGCTGCTTACTTTTTGTTGTAGATGTGACCGATAACTACGGGTTTGGGTTCCAGAAACGGTAAGACTCTTGCCTATTTCATGCGTGAACAGGGGTATACTCAACAGAAATGGGCCAGGCGAGCGCTTAACAAGGAGGCCCTAGCTGGGAACACCACATTCCGGTAAGTTTAAGTTCATCTCGGCTACTATGTAGTAGTATTTAACCTTGGTTTTAGCGATGCGTTCCGTGAAATGCTAGACAGTGTGCATATGCCGTTCGATGAGTGCAAGGAGCTGCTCAAGAAGAGTAGGTCTCGCTCAGTTAGGTTGATAAAAGTGCATGTCTGAATCTGCCTGGTAGATATCAAGCTAGACTCGGGCTTCAAGGAGTTCTTCGAGTGGTGCAAGACAAACGACGTGCCATTTATCATCGTATCCAGGTACGTATATTTGTCCGAGATGAAACCACTATATACTGACAAGCGTGTATTCGTGCCCGTATAATAGCGGGATGGCCCCGCTTATTCGTGCGGTATTGTCTAATCTTATTGGAGAGGAAGACGCGGCGAAAATCGATATTATCTCGAACGATGTCCGTCACGATGAGGATGGCTCATGGCACATCGTTTACCGCCATCCTGAAAGGTCAGTCCTTTCCCGGTGACCTACGAACAGTTATCTAACTCATGGGGTGGTTACGAAGTGGATTCGGTCACGACAAGTCTCAGGCAATTCTCCCATACCGTGACCTCCCACACCGCCCAACACTGTTCTTCTTTGGAGATGGAGTCTCAGGTAAGCGCAGCCTAACGATAGTTTCTCGGATAAAGTCTAAACGCGTGTGAATGCGTAGACCTGTCTGCAGCGAAGCATGCGGATGTGTTGTTTGTGAAGAACGACAAGCCAGAGGGGGAGAATGATCTTGCGGCGTACTGCATCAAGGAGAAGATTGCGCATATCCTCTTTAGGTGAGTGCATACAGTTTGTTGAACAAAAAAGTTGGAGCTGAGCGGGGTCTTAGGACATTTGCGGATGCGCTGCCCATCGTACGGGACGTGGTCGAGGGGAAGAAGACGCCCACAGAGGTGCTAGCAGTAAAGAATACAGAGAAGCCAGCGGCTTGAACATAGGATAGAACAGATAGATGCCTGTAGAATAGACGAAATTAAGGATGCGTTCTGATGAACATTCTGAAACGAGATTTGTCAGCCGTGTGACGCACTAGAAGATTCACGGGAACTTCAAGTCAGCCCTGCGATCTCTGTTGTTCCTCAACTTGTTCTCTGCCCTCCACGGGCCTCGCGCAGGCTTCGCTGGCTATACTACTTCCTACTCTGTTGCTTTGCTGCGCCCGTCGCTCACTTGCGGTGTCGTCTGGTTGCACACTCTTCCCTGTCTTTTTTCCCGCACCCACCTCCTTTTTTCGCGGTCTGTTCTCTCGAGCTGGAGCCTAGTCGTCGCGCCAACACGCGTCCTACAGGCGGTTTATAACTCGAGCGACAAATTGTACACAGCTGTTCTATTTTATTCGCATTGAGTTTGGTGAGTGATTGCAAACCTGTCCACGCGACCCGAGCTGAACATTGTCAACACCCGCTCTGTGCTCGCAGCTCCCTCATATCTTTCCACTTTTCAACCTACCTCTTATTCCTCTCCCCTCCGCCCCGCATATCTCGATCTGGTGTTTGCTGCCCCCCAAAATAAATGAGCTTCGCAAACCCGCTCTCTCGACTTTCATCCATCATGCGCGCCCCTGTCATGGCGCACACAGCTCACTCGACCGAGTCTGACTGGTTTCTACCATACGACGGGCCTATAGAACCTCCTCCTCCAGCACCCACCCGCCACCCATTTGCCGCAGCGGACATTTCCCAGCCCAAGCCGATCCCAGCACGGGCTCGGTCAAAATCCAAGTCCAAATCGAGTGCCCCCAAGTCCGAATCCCGCGAAGCCGATGATGCAAGGAGCAGATCACGCAGCCGCTCGAGGGACGCAAAACGGAAATCCCAACGCTCGTTTGTCGCGCTCGATGCTGGAGGAGGCGTTGGGGCTTGGCCCGTTCCGGACCCGGAGAGGGAACATCACCGGGGGGAACATGTTCATCCACGGGAACGCTCGTCTGCGCATTCGGATTACACGTTTGGTGCGGGATCGAGTCATACGTTTGGCGCGCATTCGGGGCATACGCGTGGGCAGGGCAGTTTGAGTCTTGGACTGGGCGCGGTGGACCCGCAATATGTGTTCCCGCCTGCAGACGAGTCTATTTCGACAGGGGGCAAGAGCTCGGATCCGCCTCTGGTATTCGCGAGTCATCCTTTTCGTATGCACACGGGCTCCCCTCCTCCGCGTAGCCACACTGCCTCTGCGTCTACTTCATCCGTCACGCCATGGGTGCGAACGATCACATCCAGCCCTACCCCTCCCGCACCTGCACCTATGCGCAAACGTACATTGACATACCAACCCGGACTTGTCACCACCTTTGGTTCTACAAACGAGACGCGTGTAGGGTACCGCGAGAGCGGGGCGTTCATCGATCTCGACGCGCGCGAGCGGGAGAAGATCCGGCCAACTCTTTTGCCACCCTCCCTGAGCCTTCTCGGTAAGGGCGCCACCCTTGACGGGGCTGAAACCGGTGAACATGGAACCATGCACAAGAGCACTTCAACAGATTCGTACCTGGGCCTTCGGGGACAGTATGATCTCCGCTCACATCCATACGCGACTGCCCCCTCTGGTCCCGTTCGCGAGACTCGCTTTGGCTCTGTCTCGACGACGACGACGACTACAACAGGGGGTACAGGCAAACCACCCATCCCACCCCGTCCCGCCACTCTCAAACTCAAATCCTCACTCAAAGCCAGTGCATCTACCCCCGAGCTCAGACTCCGCATTCCCGCCTCAGCGCCCGTCGCGATAGCCCGTCGGACTTCGGACCGTGCACTCGGCATTTCAGAGCTTGGCGTAGCCGTGCCTAGGAGTGCAGGGACGGGCGGGTCTGCCGCTGGGTCCGGAACAGGAACAGGAACCGGCGCAGGGCTAGAAGTGCGCACCATATGCGACGCTTTAATTTTCGCGAGGCCGCGATTCAGGGTAGCGGCGCACGAGATCACGCCTCCGCCTAGTCCGAAAGTGGATAATGCGGATAACCGTGCGTCGGTGATTGTTGGAGAGGGTGGGTTGAAGGGGTTGACGTGTTTTACTGGGGGACGGGCGAGGAAGCCGAGTGATTCTGGGAAGGAGAGGGAGAAGCAGGTCGATGAGAAGCAGTTTCAGACTGTGGAGGAGGTTTTGCGGGATACGGCCGAGCTTGAGAAGCAGCGGGAAGAGTGGAACGCACTTGGTCAAAGCAGCTTGCTCAATAACCGGACGCGTAGCTTGTCTCGATCAAACACGCGCATTGGAGGTGCACGGGTGGGAGGTACGCGGCAGCGGCGGGAGACGGTTGGAGCCGCAGGGACCGAGAACAATGGCGGCGGTAGTGTCTGGGGAACGCTCAAACTCAAACGGAGCGTCGAAATGCTCGCTGCCAGCGCCCTTTCTCAAGGACACGGACATGGACCCTCTGCGTCTGTTTCCTCTTCGCACAAACGTGGCGCGCACGGCTCCGTCTCGACTGTCTCACATGCTCGTGTCGCATCTGGATCAGTCGTCTCCCGCGCCCACAGCCGTGCTGACTCATGGGGCCAGCGCGTCGTATGCGGCTCTCGCTCAGGCAGCTCGCTTGGGGACGATGCTGCGGCAAATGCGAGCGGACACCATGGTCAATCTAGCGAGAGGCTCTTGCGCGGCTCCAATCGAGGTGGGATGGAGGACTACCCTGTCGTGGATATCAGACCTGTGCCTGTGGGGGACACTCATCGTGCTCGCGCGCCACCCCCACCTCCCCCTATGAATACTAATTTTGGTATTGCTGGTCCGAGCGGGCGTGGTCAGGTGTATATGTCCTCTGCCAAGACGCATGTATCGTCAGCCAAGGCGCAGAGTGGCGGGGCGAGACTTTCTCCCGCGTCTGTGCATAATGCGCTGTATCCTGCACCTCCCTCGCCTGCAGACTCTGTGATTGGACTTGCGCTGTCTTCGCCGAGCGGGTCGAAAATCATGTTGCCGAATCATCCGTTCGCTCAACGGGCGGGTGCGTACCCTGCTACCGACCCAACTGCAGGACTTCCCACCGGCCCTGAGACCATCGCGATGCGGCACAGACATCCCCCTCGTAGCTCTGGGAGCACTGATCGTGCACGGCTGGACGAAGCCGGGATGGACATTCGCCCCAGTCGTTCTGTGCCCCCCGTCCTGTTCAAAGACCTCCCTCCTTTGCATATGAAGTTCCCACCCGGACCGAGTCGGAGCGCCCCTCCCCCAGGCGACCACCCCTTCGTTGTCCGTCCCGCGTTGGTAGGCACACCCTCTGGCGAAGTACAGCGCATGTTCGAGACCGCCATGCTCAAATCCGTCGTTCACAATGCTGGTGAATATGATCCTCGCCGAGGGAGCGGAGACAGCGGACTCGGCTCGTCTGTCAATGACCATGGAGGCTCAGAGGGACAGAGGTCTGTGGGCAAGGCGTATGGGATGAGCGCATTCCAGCAGCCAAGGGGGTCGGCATTTGGGCCTCCTGAGACCGTGATCGAGGTGTCTCCGCCTGAGCATAATGCTGAGCTCTTGGAGCCTTCTGTTGAGGCGGGAGCCCCGAAACTGTCTCCACATTCTTCGTCTCGATCGCCCTATTCGCTATTGGAGAGCTTGTCCCCTTCATCTAGGCCTGGTGTTCTGACGCGCACTTCGAGTGGGATGATTGACCCTGCGCTCGCCGGTGTTGCTTCGCCCGTTCGGTCGCACGAAAGCTCTTCGTCTTCATTCTCTAGCCCGAAGCCGCTCAATAGTCTGGACGACATCGAGTCGTTGCGGGATATATTTTATCGTCCTAGCCCTGTTCCACATGCTTCTTCGTCTCTTCCCCAGAACGAGGACGGCGCCCCACTGAGCGAGCCCGTTCTGAGCGAAGAGGACGAGGATACTAGCGACTTGGAGAGCGTCTACGAGGGTGACCGCACTCAGACCAACATCGGTGGTGGGGACCCGGAGGACTGGACATTTGGACGCCGCCCACTTCAGCATCAACACGATCCTCAGCTCTTGTGGGAGCGCCGTCTGGACGGGCAGGACAAGACACCACTCCGCATCGACCTCGAACCCGCTCCCGGCACCCCGTCACCCACTCTTGAGAGTGCCCCCTTGGCCCGAACTTTGTTGAGGGGATTGTCCGCATCGGTGTCTAGGTCTGGTTCCCGCTCGGCACCGGCTACGTCACACACATATCAAGACGTGCCGGAGAGCGTGCATGACTCGGACAGCCAATCGGAGCGCTCGGTCTTTACATCTTCCAGTCAACGTGCAACCAACGGTCAGTAGATTCATTACCGTAGACGCACATAGATTTTAACTTACGATTAACTCCGTCTGCCAGAGAACCTCACGTTTGGGCTCGTACGTTCCGCTCAAGTGGAATCTTTGATCGTCGATGTCGCCCACCCCAGGCAGTCTGCCGCACTTTCGCTCATCGACATGTACGACTACGACGTATCCGTCTCGTCCAGCTCCCCCAACACGCCCCAAACCAACCAAGCCTTCCCTTCTCCATTTACTCGTTTGTCCGCTTCGGCCCCTGCTTCGACCGGCGTTGACGAATGCCCCACTTCTTCCTCTTCCCTCTCACCTGGCGTACCTCAGCATCACCCCGGTATGAGCCATCTTATTTCCGGTTTTCCAACTCCGCCTGTGGACGGCACTCCCATGTCTTCGGCTGTGCTTTCATCATACTTTAACGTAGATAATCAGTCTTCACCCCGTCGCTCGGTCGACGAGTCTGGTCGCATCTAGGCCGACTCTCCTCACTCCTTTATATTTTGAACTTTTTATTCACCTTGTGATTTTATTCTGTCTGCTGCTTTCGCTACACTTTATTGTTCATTATAGTTCTTTGTAGAGTTTTGATGTTTTAGCTCTTTATCTTCGGACAAATGAATCCAGGTATTGGTGGCACAGTATGTTAAATAACTGGGAAGGACACGTAAAACAAGGGTTACAGGGCAACAAAACGAGCAAATACTGAGTCCAAATAAAAATCAGTCGGTATATTGAGTCAACTGCAAATGGACGTTGGGTCAGCGGCAACTCGAACACCTTGGTAATATTACTTACGTCCAGAGTCAGAGTTCGCGAACTGTTCACCTCCTGGTCACGATAGATACCGACTAGCGAATTACCCTTCTCATACAACGAGCCTTTCAAGCTGATGACTATGAACTGGAAAGTCTCCGACGCATGTTGACGGATGTAATTGGCAACTTTGGCAACATTGGTGTTATCAAGAGCTGCGTCGACTTCGTCCAATACGAAAAACGGTGAAGGCTGGAAGCTATAATGGGGTCAGACATCGCCCGTCACGGACAACCCATATAAATCGCCAACCTATGAATCGCAAAGAGCAATGCTAACGCTGCAACTGTCTTCTCGCCGCCAGAGAGCTGCTCCATATCACGGAAACGCTTCATAGGTGGCATTGCATGGTACTTGATACCGCTGTTATAGGGCTCCTACATTGCCTGTTGGTATTGCGCTGACCAGGAGCATAGAATTGCTTACCTCGCTATCTTCCAAGCTCAAGTAGGCTACACCACCCATGGGGGCAGCCTTGCCCTTGGTGAGATCTTTGTAAACTTGGTCGATCCTCTCCGCGATATGGTTGTATGCCTTGTTGAAAAGATCACACCTGTATAGGGTGAGATTAGATACATCTAGGAGGCTAGTTCTACTAACCGTTTCTTCCTGATGTCGTTGAAATCATCGCGGGCCTGCTTTGACTCTTTTCTTGCCTTTTCTGCTTCCTTTTCGGTCTCGACGAGCTTGGCTTCTACGTCGTCCAGCCTTAAACCAATTCAGACAGAGGACGAGCACGTAGAATAACTGACTCTTACCTATCCATAGCTTTCATGTTAGGAGCCATCCGCTCAATTTCTGCCGTAAACTTAGCGATTTCGGCGTCCATTTCAGCCCCGATTTCAGCGGAACCGTTCTGCAACAAGATATTTAGTGACAACTACGGGAATATAGCTGCTGGCTCACCTGTTTCTCTTCGTCATCGAGCCCGTCGAAATCCACTTCGATTCCATAGTCATGTACATCCCGCGCCCGTTGCGTCTCATCCTCGTCATCGACATCCATTCCTTCCGCTGCTTGTCCCTACTAAAGGCTCAATTGGGACATAGATTGTGGAGGACTAATGTTCGTACCTGTTCCAAGGGGACGTTTTTCAACGAACCAGACGCCAGGGGAATTCGGATTTCTTCGAGGACACATTTTCGATAGATGGTGAATCTCTCAGAAGCTGCTTTCTCGATATTATCATTCTGAAAACAGACCCCTGTCAGACGTTTGAAAAATCAAAATAGTAATGACATACGCATGCTGCAATTTCTTTCAACGACTTGTCGACTTCTTTGGAAGATTGTAATGCAATCCGCTTGTGACCATCCAGAACCTTCGTCGCCTCAGCCAAAGCCTCGTTCAAGGTAACAACTTCCTCTCGGTGCTCGTCTAACTCTTGTTGAAGTTCAGCAATTTGTTCTGCCAGTCGATCTTTATCAGTTTGAAGTTGTTCTAGGTTTGCAGTTTCGTTGGTGACAGTCTGTTCTAGGGTTTGCAGGCGAGTGTGAATGCTGGCAAGTTGCTCTTCTTCAAAGGCAATTCTAAAACTCTTGTTTAGTATACTATGAAAGGCGAGAAAAAAGAGCTTACTGATGGCTCAGGCGAGCGATCTGAGACTCGAATCGCATTTTTGTCTCCAGTTCCTCAGTCTGAGACTTGAGCTGTTGCTCTTCATACTCCCGAATGTTTGAAACATTCACTTGTTGGCAGAAGGCTTCGAATACGTTGTCCTCAGCTTCGTTGATAGCATTCGAGAGTTCCTCAATTTGCTCAAGCATAGATTCATGAGCAGTAGTGGCCTGGGGCACGTTCTCAACAAGCACTATACTTTGGTAATAGGTTGACACTTACCGTCTCTACCTCCGGGTTCAGTTTGCGCAGCTCTGATTCAACGTGTTTCAGCTCGTCCTTGAGCCCGGTGAGACGTGATTTGAACGCATTCTAAGAAAAAAAGTGTTATTATAGTTTTAGTTTAGAGGCATGTTTCAATTACTTGGTCATCTTTGGCAAGCTGGAGCTGGGACTCAATCCTGTTGATATCTGCTGAAAGACCTTCGTCCACTTTGCCCCGGGGCTTTGATTGACCAAGGTCGCGAAGTTGGGAGTGCAGGGTGTCTTTCTGCTTGTTCAAGGCTGCAGCAACTAAGTGAGAAAACGTAGATGGGTCAATCTTTTTGATCACATACCCTGGATTTCCTTTTCTTCCCACTTGCGTGTATTGCCGTGGCTGCTACGACCTCCAGTAATCAAACCGGTCTTATGAATAACGGTGCCATCCAACGTCACAGCTATTTGAAACATAAGCTTAAACTCCTTTCAGACATTGTAAGTGTGCACCTTTGACTTCTTGCCCTTTCTCGTAACAAACGTATCTCGCAACCTCCATCGTGTCACAGACCAACGCATTGCCACACGCATGGAACATTGCGCGCTCGACAACTGGTTCGTATTGAATGACGTCAATGGCCAGACGTGCACCTCGAGCAAAGCTTCGGTATTTGTCGTTGATGCTTTTGGCTTGGATACTCTCTAATGGAATGAAAGTCGCTTGGCCAGCCCTTTGTTGGCGCATGTACTTTAGACAAAATTAGTGAAATTCATTCGAAAGCGTTGGTTGGGCTTACCTCAATGCAGTCGATAGCCGTTTTTTCATGGTCTACAACAATTGCGTCGATATTGCGACCAAGGACTGTGGACACCGCCATCTCGTACTTCCGCTGGCTTGGCTTGCACAGATCAATGACACGTCCTCTTACACCTAGAGACGAATTCCTCAGTACAGGTCTAGCTTAAAACTGAGCTCCCAGACCTGGAAATACCCGCTGAAGCTTTTCGAGCATCTCCTTGAACCTGATGTCTTTAGCAGATTCTTGTTGATCGACGCCGGCTTGCATGAGCTTGGTGTGTACATCGTGCAACTTCTCATTGATTTCAGTTTCCAGTTGCCTGCGCGTGGTAAGATGTGAATGGGAGGGAGTAAGATAACGAAGCTAACGAACGTGATTCGAATCCGGTCAGACTGGGCCTTGTCCAACTCGTGCTTTGCAGTCTTCAGTTCGCTTTGCAGTGATTTAACCTTTTCATCTGCCTATAATATGTGTTAATAGTGCACCTCATATATCGAGACACTTGCACAGACCTCAGATCGCTTCTCCCCTACGGTAGTTATGTCCCCCTTGAGTTTGTCCTTCTGTGTCGTCAGTTGGTCGAGCTTGCTCTGCTGAGCCGACAGGTTCCGAGCCAAGGCCTTGTCTTCACGCATTAGAGTTTCACGTTTTTGGCGCTCTTCAACGGCCTCGCGAGCTGCTTGCGCTTTCCTGGCATATTTGTAAGCTAGCGGAACACACAGACATATATTAAAGCAACTAACAATTGATGGTACTCGGCCAAAGACTCCTCACTCAGGGATGAGCCTTGCTCTATGGCCCTGCGGCGAGCGTCTACATTTCTTTCAGTGACCTAGTTCGGGCGTGAATGGCGGGGCGAATTTACCTTGAGCTCTTTGAAATGCTTGTTGGACATCTGCTAATTCTCTTTTCATCCTTGCAACATCTGCCTCTTTCTTTTCGGCATCCCGTTGAACAGTTTCGCCTATAGATCTGGCTTTGTCGGCCTTGCGCATAATGTGTGCGATTTGTGCTTCTAAATCGGCAACACCAGGTTTCTAGCCATACTTGTTACATTGCGTTAATCAAATTTTCTCAACAGAATTCGCTCACCTTCGCATCTAGTGCTTTCTCCATCTTTTTGAGAGCTTTCTCAGCCTTCATAGCATTTGAGCGGGCTTTGGCTTGCTCTTCCCTGGCAGCGTTAACTTTCCCGTCATCCGCCGCCTAAGAGACAGATTAGCTAGCTCCGTCACGATTCGGCGCAAGATAGTCATACCTGCTGCTTTTTCAGACCCTTCAGCTCTTTGCTCTTCGCACGAATGATTCGAGTGTTATCTTCGATCTCTCGACCCAGATGAAACAATTGCCATAAGAATTTCTTTATGATGGCAGATTCCTGCAAGGGAGAGAGTTGGACCGGAGTGAAGATAAAGTGAATGCGCACTAACCTTGTTGTCAAGCAAGCTTTCATAACGCTCCACTTCACTTTTTTGCTCCTTGAACTGCTTGATTTCCCCGGTAATGCCTCGGCGCTTGTTGAAGTTGTTCGCTGCGTTTTCCGTTGCTCGATCTTGGGCAGCTTTGGCCTTCTCATAAGCAGGGGCGAGCTCGAGCGAGCTTTGAATAGGAGAAGACATTAGATTAGATTAAGCTACACATTTTTCACTTGGCATTAGAGCTTAACTATAACGTACCCGCTAATTTGGTCGATCAATTTAGAAAGCTCTTTCGGAGATTGGGACGCTACAGCCTCGACATCGCCCTGGCCGTAAATTTGATTAAGTAGAAATGCGCATTGACGTGAAAAGATTTGACAAACCTGGAATACAAGGAAGTTCTTCGCCTTGACGAGAATGTTGTGTTGCTCAAGTGTTGCGTTATACGTCTGATAAGTTACCACCTTGCCATTGAGCTTGTACTCAGAAGTACCAGAGGTTGAAATTCTGTGGAATTTCTGTTATATCATTACCACCAACAAATGTGTGACTTACGTTCGTTGGAATCGATACTCCTTTCCCTCTCCATCCTCGTATACTGCCATAACCCAAGCCTTCTTGGCCGTTCCTTCTCCTTCATCCTCGCCTTCGCTCTCTGCTTGCTCTTCAGGGGCATCTTCGTCTGTCCTCTCCAGTCGTCTTCCTCGATAAACCAGGTCTTTCAATTGACTGCTCCGTAGTTGAGCGCTCTTCACACCAAGAACGAAGGAGATAGCATCCATAAGATTGGATTTTCCAGCACCATTAGGACCAATAACACTAGTGAAGTCCTTGAATGGCCCTATCGATTGCTGTCCTCGGTACGACTTGAAGTCGCATACGTCGATGCGGAGCAGCGGCATTGTGAGCGGGATGTGGTGGCTCGCGACTAAACACGGTCACATGACACGCTCACCAAACACAATGCCGGCCCAAACAAACAAGGCAGCCCGACCGGCTATAGTAACCTTAATTAGATCAAAGTTCAGGAACTGAGTGCATACACCGATGAATGCGTCTGATATTTAAGCATTGACTCAAGCACTATAGATACATGAAATGGTTGGTCCCGAAACAGTAGAAAATGGTACAAACCGGATTTTTATCCTTGATTCAGTCATGAGCGGTAGCACATCGTGCAGTCCGGACACGCTTTTAACGGCGTTTTGTGGCCCACACAAAGGTGCACATGAATGCTTTTCCGACTCCTACTCCCGTTTCACAAGTATCCCACTCTTCGTGAAGCCTTTCAGAACACAAATGCATCAGCAACCATCTTGACAGGCATACAAATATAAGCGCTACCTTGAGGCAAGCATTGAAATCATGGCGTCGTCATATCCAACCTGGCGCAGTAGCGGCGTGAACGAACGCAAAAGAACCTTCAACGTATCGAGTCCGATGCGGCCAACAGCCTGTAGGGCTTTATCTGTTTGGCGGCGTAAGCAGCGTTCAATGTGGGCGACACTGCACAAACCTTTGGGCCAGTCCCCGAGTGGAAGAGCAAAATTGGCTGTTTCAACCTGATCTACCTGGGGGTTGCTCCTTAGCTACAATGTGAGCGGTGTTAGCAACCGTATACCTCATTTGTATAAACCACCTTGCTCACCTCAGACTTCAGCTTCAGCCTCACTTCAGGATCTAAGCCTAGTTCTCGTACAGAGGCTCGAACGATTTCCGTGAGTTCTCGTGTGGCCGTCCCCAACCGAGATTCCGTCCCATCCTAATCTCTTCGTTAGATAGGAAGAAGTTTTGGCTGAAATTAAACTTACTGAGAGAGCAAAAGGGATAGAACCCTCCCCGATTAGCAATAAGCCGCCGGGACGAAGCACACGTAAAAACTCTCGGATGGCTGCTCTCCATTCAGTGACACCGGGAGTGAGAACCCACCGACAGTGAACAATGTCAAACAAGCCATCCGGGAAGTCCAGCCCTCGGCAAAGATCGTGTATTTCGAAGCGCACATTGCTCCGTTCCGTGTACATGACATCTGTTCGGCAGTTGTAACTCGAATATGGCGATTGTGTCGATATATCGTCGTAGTCATACGTCGGGGTTAGATCTCCTGCGGACATGCCTGGCATCCCAAGGTGCATGGTTTGCGTGTTTTCGTAAGATCCGGCAAACCTCACACCTGGGTAGATGGTGTTAACCTCATCATCAGGGCCATACTAGAACCCAATTAGCAGCCATTAAGTCATAATCTGTTGGTGCTGCTCACTTGAGGGGTTGTTAATAGTGAACTAGCTGCATGGCCAGCCATCGCTGGCACGGGTGGCGGGACGGGCACAATGTCTACGCCAACAAAGTCGGCGTGTTCGTACTTTTCTGCCATCTCGCGAATCCAGCTCCCTAGAACCGCCAAGTGAATAACGCCACCACGGAATTTCAGATATAGCCTCACCTGTACCCGTGCCAACATCAAGCACACAACGTCTGCGACCACTAGATCTAGGTACCAGCTTTTTATCGACGGGTCCCCAGAACAGGCCACCAAGTACCGAGGTGGCCATTTGGTGCACGCTCTCGAGCCTTCATCTCGGGGTCAATTTCGATGCTTGTAAGGTGGCATATCCAATTCGTACCTGTTGAATTCTTCCTCGTCCGCCGGCAGAGGGTAGACGCCTTGTGCAGGCATCCGTCGTCCTATACAACTCACGCTCAGTAAGTGCTTCCATTTCAGCAATCCTGGTTGACCCACCTTCACGATAATAAAAATATTTTTCACCATCGTTGGCGTACATCGGGGAAGGCGTCGAGAACTCGTATTGCATGCTATCGCTAGTATATGTTCGTGCTAATGAGAATGTCGGGAAACGTTGCGGTCTGCAACTATTTTAACAAAATCGTCAAGGACTCCTCAGTCGTCTTTGTTGTAGGAATGATCGAGAATGAGAGAATGTCGACTAGACCCAGCGAACAGACAAGGCATCTTATAGTGAATCGTTTTCATAAACGAGTTGAAGCAGAGCTGAAGCAGCAGTGTCCGACGACATCCATAGCTTGGGCAAATCAGGGTCTACCTTACTCCCAACTCTCTTACCACTCACCACCCACCACATGGCCAACCCACCTCCCCGTGCACAAGCATGCAGCGAGCTGGGTGTGGATATATTTGCCTCGCAATCACGCTTTGCTATTGAGCATTGGCCCGGTGCAAAGGCACACTTGGCGTTGTATTCTGTCGGCCCTGTTGAGACGAATTGTCAATAACGGCCGCAGTCTACGCGACAATACAGACTATTAGAGTTGACACACCATTTTGCCGAATTTAGGCAAATCGCGCTGAGGAGCAAGCCTTGCTAGTTGTCTCAACTCCAGTTCCGTTATGCCTGTAGCTTGGCTCGAGCTTGGTGTGGCGCCCGGTGCTGGCTCCAAGCGCGCTTTATGCCACGTTGGCCAAAACAAGGTTTTGTGGGTGTGCAAGCGTTGGTTAGAGTAGACAAGCCTTTCCGGCCCTCAATTGCTCGGGCACGACGCTGATTGTTGACGCCAACGAGCCTGAGATGATAGAGTTTGATTTACCCTAGCACAAAAGGCTCAGTACTGGTGTAATGAATTGTCGGAACAAATAATAGCAGCCAGACACTCATGCTTGAGGCCGTCCATCAGGAGCATCTCCATGATTACGAGCGTCATAGCCCAAAGAATTACATGCAAGCTGAACATCACAGAGTTCGTGATACAACAGACAACCGGCGGCTAGCAAAACGTGAACAGACAGACTAATCGAAGGCTGCGTCAAATAATCTAGCACTCTCCGCTTTGTGCCAGCTACCAACTCCAACGGCGGGGACGGGGCTCTCACGCCGCCCAACGTATGTCAAGCGTTGTCCACCATCCAACTCCCTCAATATCTCGCCAATCCGACCTTCGACATGGGTCCACGCCCCCTGATTCCTCGCCTCCTCCTGTACCCAGAGGACTTTCGTCCCTGCACCAGCATAGCCCCGGAGCACTTCCTCCAATGCTACGAAGGGAAATGGAGCTATTTCTTCAATACGCACGATTGCCACGCTGTTGTTGAGACCACGTGTATTCCGTTCCCTGACCAGATCGTAGTAAATCTTGCCAGAAACTACGAGAACACGATCCACCGGAGACCCTAGTGCTATGGAAGGGTCGCCCAGGACTGGATGGAATTCTGTGCCAGCATCCAAGTCTGCCAATGTGCACGCCGCGGCCTCAGAGCAAGGGTCAGCCAAAGCGATATGACGGGCAAAGGAGAACGTACCGGTGATCTCAGAAGTCCTTTCGGAGCAGCAACGATCAAAGGCTTACGGTAGTTGCGTAGCATTTGCCTGCGGAGCATGTGGAAGTACTGGGCTGGAGTCGTTGGATTCGCAACATGCATGTTGATGTTAAGGTTCGGGTCAAACTCGTACGCATCGTTGGTGAGCTTGTGACGCATTAGCTTTCGGTTATGCTTCCTGTATCACGTTCGCGCATAGCGAACTTACCTGCAGGAACCGCTCAATGCGCGCGCTGGAGTGCTCCGGGCCCGCGCCATCGAGCCCATGAGGCAGCAACATCACCAAACCACTGTTTCCAACCATCCCAAATCAGCAGGCAAAAATGCGGTCAGGGGTGACTCAGGCGCGCACCTCTGTTTTAGCCATTTTGCTGAAATGAACAAATTTGAGTACTGGTTATCAAAAACGGAGAATCGACTCCAATCGACGGATCATACCTTCTGCCGATGCAATAAAGGTATCAATGATGACCTGAGCGCTCATCAGTGACAGGTGGTCAAGTGATTGGCGCATTTACTCACTTGAGATCCATTAAAGAAATCGCTGTTGGACCAGCATGTCAGCCCACCAATGAGAGTACCAGAAACTGTGCACTCACCCGAACTGAAAGAGCAAGGCAATAGAAGTGTTAGTCACTGGATGAGGACATATCGGGATCGTAGCCTACCTGCGCTTCCCATATGACAAGTCTTAACGCCACCGCACGGTCAGAACCTCAAAAGTCAATCAGTGTTCTCAACTCACCTGTCAGGCGAATTCGCGCTCAGACCATATTCAAACTAGGAAGAAGTAAGGATTTGCATCGTGTTTTTACCGCAGACCAGAACTTACACCTAGAATTGCCATCTCGGAAAGCGAGCCTGATAGAGATTGAGAGACTAGTCAAGCAGAGTGCCGAACTACTCAACTATTCGCAAGCTCGAGCTTCTTCTCCGTCTCCAACGTGTTCAGTGGTACTGTGACACGTTCGGTCTGCTGATCAACGAGCATTGCATGGCTGCAGAAAACGCAGTTAGCAAATAAGTATTGCCAAAATCGTTATGCCTTACCGATGGCTAAATGTGCCCCTGCCAACGTCTTGGCCTGTAATACAAAACACCCTAGTTCGTCGGCACACACACGGAGCGCGGGGTGAGAAACGCACCAGAGATGCGCACATCAAACCCTTCCAACATGAGAGATCCCCAGGCCAAGGCCTCTGCAGTGCCCCAATCAATTCCTTGGCCAGATTCGAGGCTTGACAAGCGGTGTTTGATGTGCCTTTGCAGCCTGGGGTGAACCGCCTAATATTGACCGCCCTTAAATCCATGCCCCCGTACGCTTGGAAGACCTAAATTTGGACTTACGAAACCCACTGGAGTAGCGACACTCGTCTTGCCTATATCCACCAGCGTTTGTGCCTTGACGCCAGTCTTGGGGCTTCGGATCGCCTTTGAGATCTCCCCCGGCCATACCAGCCCTGACCACTTGCCCGAGAGCATATCCGCTTCAGGTGTGAATCCATCAGCTTTTGAAAGCTCTTTCTCGAGATGTTGCTTGTAAGCAGCGCGGTCTGCGGCTGCGCTCTCTTCCGACAAGAGGCCCTCGTCCTACGGTTAAAGCCGTAAGTTACCAGCAGACGACAGCATAAAACATTGCCTACGATCAGTTTCTGCTCGTAAATCTGTGGCACAGATTGTCGCGTCCTGATCTTATGGTACCTGCCAGACAGAGTCGCTGATCGATGGATAGTCTAAAGTGGCAAATCAGAATAAGCTCACATCTGTGGCTGGGTAAATGCAGGTTCATCGAGTTCGTTATGTCCCCTATGTGACGGAGGTAAGGTGGAGGTGTGCGTGCAGTACGCATGCTATGGACACTTGCCATCTTCTGTATGTAATTAGATCCACGATGACATCCTACGATAAGGTTTGAGTTTTAGTCAGCTCTGCTCAATGTTACTTGTGGGACAAAACGACCGACTTTGCGGAAGAAGTTGCGGTACTCGAAGGCGACTTTCAAAGCCCGGTACACATCTACGCCAATTTGTTCAGTTGCCTATCAGATGTCGCCATGCTTTTCTCATACCTTCTGGGTGATCTCCGTTTACGTGCAAAACTGGAGCGTTGATCATTTTGCCGATGTCCGAGCAGTATAACGTTGAACGCGCATTGGCAGCCGGGGTAGTGTACCCGATACTTCGTTGATGTTTTTAACTCTGATAGCTTGCCTCAGCAAAACGGCATACTCACTTGTTGCTGCAGGAGTTTGTGAGCAACGCATTCCTTCTTATTTAAATGAATACGTACTTGACTACTAGGTGAACGCTCCCTCCACTAGTATAGTGGGGTAGATTACCTGGAAGCATTATTAAGCCAGGTAAGATTTGCCAAGACATGGTGCTTACTGAGTCCCAATCCTTCCATAATAACGCCTTGCCCTGTAAATGCTGCGTCGCCGTGAAGCTGTACACACATGACTCTGTCGCCCAACATGCAATCGTTACCCGACTCTTTAATGAGCGAGTATTGCTTCGCTCTAGCTTGGCCCATGGCGACACTGCACAATCGGGCTACAGTTAGTAGTCTGGGGTTGAAATATGGAATACTAGCTTACGGATTTATAGCCTCTATAGTAACGGTAGTAGGTTTAGACGCATAAACCCACTGTTTTGCCGATCATAAATCTGGCAAATGATTTTGCTTACCTAGATGTGAGGGGTTTTGAAGCATGGTAACCTTCACGGGCGTCGGGGCATCTGAATACTTCAAAGTTGGGCATGAAACTACAGAATCCAGTGAGACAAGTTTCCGCAAAGAGAGTTACTCCAAGCATACCTAAATGGCTGATTACATCGCCTACAGCGCCCAACTCGGCGGGTACTTCACTCCCTCCTCGGATTTTGTGGAACATGGCAGCCGGAGAATACTCAAGCAAATCAGTTAATAGCGAAAGTCGCCCTCGATGGGGCATACAGAGGACGACGTCGGAGACCCCGCCTAGGTTGGCATTAGTATCAGCATTCTGTTTAGGTAGTAAACGTAGAACGGACCACTAGCCGCAGAGTGGAACACAGAATCCAGAGCCGCAAGCATAGATTCAGCACCTTCCAGCCCATAGCGTTTGAGGTTCGGGAACTTGAGCTGCAAAAAGTGATCCCAAGTTTCGCTCCGGGCAAGTAAGCCCCAGATCCTACGCTTTTGGTCGTTGTCTGGCGTATGGCGACTGAAAGGCTCTTTGGATTCTAACAGATGCGAAAACCAGAGTCGCTCAGATTTAGAAGGCGAATGCATGTACTCATAAGCGATGCGGCCAACATAGACAGAGCGTAAATGGTTGACGATGTCAGACAAAGTCCACAGAGTTGAGGTGGAAGATGGATTGCCAAGGCTCTGAAAGTCGTGCCAGATAATCCCGTTAATGTCGAATTTTGCGTTTGCGTCTTTCAGACCGTAGCGCGTGGGATCCAACGCGTTCACGCCATCTCGCTCCAGCAGGTCAAGAGGATCGATCGAAGCAGCTCTATTGAGACACGTGACTCCAAGTCAGCAGCGCGCGGTGCTTGGATGGCGGAAACGATTGTATCAAGTACAGTTTGACTTACCTGTGTCCATGCTGTCTAACCGACTCTACGTAACGCAACAGAGCCGTGTTTTTGGCTCGGTTTTCGAGTTGAGCAGGCGTGTCTTCGGTGCCTTTTAGCTATTAAGTAAACTTACAAGACAGAGTTTCACTTACAGTCTGGGAGGTTGTAAGGCCGTGGTTTTCTATACCCAAAAGACTCATCATGATAGCGTGCGCTCAAAGTCGCGGCTTTGAACGAAGTTAGTCCGAATCTAGCTCGACGCGACGCAGTCAACATGATTGTGGAAGAAAGAGAAGCCAAGAGAAAGTAATTCCTCCTCCACGGTCTTTATACAATACTAATCGCGTCAGGAACGAAGGCTTGTGAATTCAAAGTCGTGCTCGGAAGAGAGTGTGACCTGTTTTTATCCGGATCAAGGTCAGCTGGTATCGTTATTACATGTTATCTTCGTTATATGACCTCGCTCAGCGTGGTCACTCCCGTTTTCCCCACGAAGAAGCTAATCCATTCAGTACTTCACGTGACAGACCTATTTTTTGACATCGATTTCGGTTTCTGAGCTCTCAGCACCGTACGCTGAGCTCTATAAATTGACTGTGTGTCTAGAAAAAAAAACATAGATATATACATTACTTCTTGCCGTCGATTGAAAGAGTAATATCTGTGATCGACGAGAAGGTACTTTAGGATAAGTTGCTGCGCATATAGCTGGATATCATACTTCTACGTACTTCATGTAAGTTAACATGTTCAGCATTACACATGCGACACGAGTGATACGGGAGCCTGCATAACCACAGCGTTCCCTACAACAATTATTCAATATCTTATCTTATCTGGTGCTTTATCTAAGAGCTTGAGCAAGTCAAATTCAAAAGATTCATTAGGAAATCGATCATCGGAGTCATCCACATGAAAAAGTAAAATATTTCTCGATTAGCTGACCCTTCTCCACACTGGCATCCCTATTCTGTGCTACCACTGCGTCCAGATTTGCGTTTGCTTTGAACACTAGACGAATACTTCTACACCCACGGCGAGTTAACTACACACGCATCTACTCTTGCTTTCGACTTAATTCCATCGCAAACATGTCCACCGAGGCTACAGCCCAACCCCAAGCGGGCAGCTCGACTCTGCCACAAGTCCCTGGAACCGAGCCTTCCCTTGCCGCTCTAGATGCCTTCCGAATTGCCATTGCTCTACAAGTACACCGTGCCTTGCCGAACCTAACTGTCGAACAAGTCTACCCAGGAGTCCTCTATGGCGTAAAAGGCGTTGACTTTACCCTTGCAATGGCTCGTTTCCGCCTTGGAGGCAAACCCGACGAATGGGCTAAGAAAGTTGCTGAGGCGGTATGCTACCACCTCATCCATCAGTCGATCTCTGCTAAGTTTTACCTGTCCAGTTTCAAGCAGACGAGTACATCGAATCGGCTACACAGCTCAACGGATTCGTCAACTTCCGACTGCGAACTAACACCCTAACAAGCAAGGTGTTGACACAAGTCGATGCACTCACCAACAACACGCCCGACAATGTGCCACAGTATGGCTCTAATTCGTCGGGCAAGGGCAAGAGGATCATTTTGGGTAAATCATCTGTCAGCGCTTGCGATCTGCATTTGATCAACTGAAACTTTGCACGAAGAATACTCGTCTCCGAATATCGCCAAGCAATTTCACGTCGGAAACCTCCGCTCCACGATTATTGGGGGTTTCCTCTGCAACGTGTACAAGGCAAACGGGTGGGATGTAATTGGTATGAACTACCTCGGGGACTGGGGGAAACAAGTACGTACCCATATCCCGCGTGGCTTTCATACTGCATAAACTCAAACACACTGTTGGATTAGTTTGGCATGATCGCTGTTGGGTTTGACAAGTATGGATCGGAGGAGGCACTAGCCCGCGATGCCATCAAGCATCTTTACGAAGTCTACGTAAAGATCAACGCGGATGCGAACGACGATGAGTCTGTCCATGACGCCGCTCGCGCGTACTTCAAACGCATGGAGGATGGTAAGCCCCTGTTATCTGGACTTTTGTACTCAGCTAAGTGGAGTTAGGCGATGAAACTGCTCTCGCGAACTGGCGCAAATGGCGAGACCTTTCAATTGAAAAGTACAAGGAGGAGTATGGCCGTCTCAATATTGCATTTGACATATATTCGGGAGAGTCTCAAGTGGGTCTAGGCGGCTTGGCAATTTGGAGCTGTGCTAAACTGATAAACAGGTGGCACCTGATTCACTACGAGATGCGGTCAAGAAACTGCAAGAGATGGGTTTGGTCTCGGAGTCTAAAGGCGCGCAACTCATTGACTTGGAGAAGTTCAAGTTGGGCAAGGCTGTTATTCAGAAACAAGGTTGGTATCCTGGCCCTTTACGAATACACATGAAGTCAAGCCAACTGTTATTTTTAGATGGGACATCTCTGTACCTTACCCGAGACATCGCGGGTGCCATTGAACGATACGAAAAGCATAAATTCGACAAAATGATTTATGTCGTCGCATCGCAGCAGGACCTCCACTGCGCCCAGTTCATCAAGACTGTGGAACTGATGGGCTACCCATGGGCGAAATCGCTTGAGCACGTCAACTTCGGTACGTGAATATCATGCTTACCACGAGGCACAACTTTGAACCGCGTTGTAGGCATGGTCCTGGGCATGAGTACGCGGAAAGGAACGGCTGTTTTCCTGGACGACGTCATTCGCGAGGCCGCTTCCGTGATGGAGGAGAAAATGAAGAGCAATGAGGAAAAATATAACGCAATCGAGGATCCAGAGGCAGTCGCGCGAGAGATTGGGATCACGGCTATCAAGATCCAAGACATGGCTGCGAAGCGGTATGTTGATCCAGTGTGCACATGCAACCAAAGTTTAAGCTCATTGGGTTTCACTACTCAGAATCAACAATTATAGCTTCAACTGGTCTCGCATGGTCTCTTTCGAGGGAGACACCGGTCCATACCTCCAGTACGCGCATGTGCGCCTTTCTTCTATCTCGCGAAAGAACCCAGAATTGGTCCCCCTACCGGCAGCTGAAAAAATTCAGACCGATCTCTTGACGGAGCCACAAGCTCGCGACATCGTATTCCTCCTCGCTTCGTACCCCGACGTCGTGCGTGTCGCCTGCGAGAAGAACGAGCCAAGTGGAGTCGTCACGTTTGCCATGCGTCTATCGCATGCCATCTCGAGCGCGTGGGACCTGCTACAGGTCAAGGGACTGCCGGCCGATCAAGTCGAGACCGCACGGGCCCGACTTTGGCTATTCCTGTGTGCCCGGGATGTCCTGGGTGCTGCCATGCGCTTGCTGAGTATTCGTCCTTTGGAGCGAATGTAGTTAATTTATAGTGAGAATCAAATTATGCAATGAAATGTACACAGCCGTATCAGGAGTTATACATTGTATCACGGCAAGTTACATTCTTCTTGTTTGGTCCGGCGCCAGGAAACGGTCGTGATCGCATGGTCAAGCCTCGTCCTTCCGCTATCTACAGGGTGAGGTTGTATTCGTACTCGTTCTGGGAGTTCTGCGCCAACCAAAGCGCCACGGCAGACAACATGATGCACACATTTTGTGCAACGTTGGCATAGCCGTAGTAGTTGTAGACATCACCATATTCGTTGAGAATATATTTCAGGACCAGAACAGTCTATGATCGGAAAGTTCAGTGGCCCACACTACAGGATGGGCAAAGCGCTTTTGGCTACGTACCACGCTGCCCGCGAGCCCACCAGCCATCATTGCGAACCCCACAAAGAGGAATATGCGAGCACGACGCACGTGGGAGTCACCCGAGGCGAACCCCTCGCCAAGAAGTTGTTCCTTGTTAATGAGATTCACGATTAACATGCCGAAGATGGAGCATATTCCAGGAATCCAATCTACGCGCGAGGAGGTACATTAGCGTTTTGAGTTCGGGTCCAGCCGCGATTAACGGTGCTTACCTAGGAATGTTACGTGCACTGGGACGGTATCGTATGGTGCATCGGCGGGCGGGCGAGCGTGTGCCGACAGAATGCAAGCGTCAAGAAACATCCATTGTGCGAGAGCAAACTAGACCAAACGTCAACACTATACTGGTAACATCCTAGTATTTTCTATGCTCACCAAAGCGCCAGCGGCATAGACACCCACAGATCGCTTGTGCTTCAAGAACGGCAGCGTGGGGAAGGGAATAATACAGATCCGCCGAGGGTCATACTGGGAACGAGGAAGGCTCATGTTGGGCACAAAATCTGTGGAACTATAAGTAGTTTACAGTGTAACAGTATGTGTTAGTGTTCTGAATCGTTTGGTGGCTGAAATCAACTGCGCGCTGTGGCAGGAGCGAAGACTGATGGCGCTGGAAATGGGATTAGGCGCCAAGCAACATCCCCGCCCAAGGTCACGTGCACGCTCAACCTATGCTGCCCCTTCTTGACACCACACCAACGTGCACAAAAATACTTGGCTAGACGTTCGACGTACATCTCCATTTTCATAAATTCATCGGAATTTACACAAACAATGGCTTCGGCAACTCCTCCGCCGACTAGCGAAGCCGGATCGGGCGAGGCTCAGGCTACTAGGAAGCGACAAACCGCTGCGGACCTGCAGAAACAGCATCTCGAAAAGCTCATGAAGGACCCCGCAAAGCCTGTCGCTCTTCCTGCTCCTCCCAAGGAAAAAACTATCCGACCTCCACGAGAAATGATGAAGAACGTACAGGGGTCCAGTGCTGGTGAGAACTATTCTAAACAGAAATGTTGCAATATGCACTGACACTGTCGTGATAATCATAGGTGCCGGAAGTGGAGAGTTCCATGTCTATAAACAGAGCCGAAGACGAGAGTACGAGCGACTTAAAATGATGGAAGAAACATCCAAGAAGGTATGTACCATGTGGAAGCTCACTTTGACGCATGTCACTTATGCGAGGATGCAGGAACAAGATGCTGCGGAATTTGAGCAACGGAAAAGGGAACGGGAGGAACAGAGTAATGCGAAAACTGCAAAGAACCGGGCAAAAAGGCAAAAGAAGAAGAATCGCGCAATGGGCAAGGGAGCGCAGGCGGAGACTGGCGGGGTTGGGACCGGTGAGGACCCAACGAAACGGCGACGACTGGCTGCAGATGGTGCGAACATTATTTTCCGACGACCTGGCGATGCCAGTGACGAAGACGACGACGACGATGAAGACCCGGCTCTTGCCGACCCTCGGCCTTCCACCTTGGACGAGTCAAGTCTCCCTGCGCTCCCTCCAGACGTTAAAATCGCCGAGCCGACGCAGATTATTATTCACGATGACTAGGGGGCGTTTGTATTAGTATGAGTAGTATATTTATTGGCGTTGTAAAGTAATACTGGGTTATAAGATACAGATCAGGCGGCACAATTATGATTCTATCAGGTCTGCAAACGCATCATCAAGAGAAAGATCAAGCTGCTTCATACGCTCGTCACGCAACATGCTGCGCAAACATTGCAATCAGTTAGACAGCAAACTTTACCCAACGAAGAAAAAACATACCGGGCGTCCTTCCGAGCATCCTCTCCCTCAACGCCAAGCACAGGCTGCGCAGTTTTAGCCGCAATGATCTATAGCGGTACGGCACGATAAGACCATAAATCACAAGCCTGTGAAAACCACTCACGAAGTGATTGTCACAATGTGGGCAATACTCATCACTCTCCTCGAACTCGTGTACATCTTTCCTAAACGCCTTGCGACATTTTTTGCACATGAACACCATCTCCGTGGTCTTTCTTAATTGATGGTCCGCGACTTCTGCATGGCACTCGGGGCAGTCGAACCATTTCTGGCAGCAAGGCGCGCGGACCGAGGCCTGCGCGTTGAGGATATGTTTGCTGATTTCATTTAGTTGACATGCAAAGGAAGCTAATAGATCAAGCTCACCACATGGTGTAAATATATCAGTAGGGGGCTAGAGTGAGCTATAGGAGATTTTTGCCCACGGCTAGTCTTGGACGAGGGTGATGGCTGGTTTTCCTGCTGCCGGCGGCACGACAGCCACGAGGCTGGTTTTTGATCCGTAGGCCCTGTTCGACTCGGATTGATTAAGCATCAATCATGGATTATTCAGCTGAGTATCAATTAAGTGGGAAATGATTGATATTTATACAGATTCTCCAAATTTACAAGGTCTCAAATCTACTTCTACAGTGGCATATCTCAAACATGCAGCCTAAGCGTGCTGAAACTCAGGTTTTCGCTTTTGAATGAATGCTCGCATTCCTTCTTTTGAGTCACCCTGCCAATCGGTTGTTAACGTTATGGTCGTTGCAGCGGTTAATATTCATTTACTCACGGTAGAGAACGAAGCGTGGTAAAGCCGGCGCTCAAAACGCAAACCCTCAGAGAGGGACAAATCCTCGGCTAGATAGGACAATCCGGTAAATCATCATCTAGTGGTTGCCTGAAACTACGCACCTCGATTCACACTCTCCTTCGCCATCAATAGAACGGGACGAGACATAGTAGCCATAGCCGAGCCAGCAGCAACGGCAAAATCAAGAGTCTTCTCAGGCGGTACGATCTTAGCGACTAGTCCGGCCTGCTCTGCTTCGTCGGCGGACATAGACTCCCCGGTAAGGACCATGTGCATTGCCTAGACAGAAGAAAGTGGGGCCGGCGTTTAGCAACTGATTCCAGTCTGCCCTGACCGGTCACTATGCTGCTGACCTTGGCTTTTCCAATTGCCCGGATGAGTCTCTGTGTCCCACCTAGAAGTGTATCGCTATGAGCACGCGAGGAATATAAGGGTTTGCGGCGAGCATACCTGCGCCAGGAATGGTTCCGATTTTGATTTCAGGTTGACCAAAGACTGCGTTCGTGCCGGCTATGGGTGTTTGAGTTCAGTTGTAGGATCCCAGTTGCAACAGCGGAGTGCGACATACCATAAATGATATCACACATCATGGCCAATTCGCATCCCCCTCCGAGCTAAAAGGTTTGATATCATTTTCTATTTCTGTGATTTTCCAGCTAGATGTTTGAGACTCACCGCGTATCCATTCACGGCAGCGATGACTGGTTTACGCGCAGCTGTGATCCCATCGGCCAGTGACTGAAGAAAGTTGCCCATATATGCGTCGACGAATGTAAGCTTTTCAAGCTCTTTGATGTCAGCGCCAGCTGAAACTCAAACATTAGAGCTAGTTTGCTTCAATATCAATGTCGAAATACCTGCGAAGACCTTCTCGCTGTGTCTTGAATTCAGTAACGCAATCACACAGGGGACTATGCTAGCAACTTCTCACCTTCCTGTAATAACAATGGCGCCAACGTCTTGATCCTCCTCAAAAGCGTTGACGGCTCCTAAGAGCTGTTCAATGAGCTGAGCAGATAGGGCGTTCAAAGCTTTGGGTCGATTCAGTTTAATGATTCCAACGCCCAGCGATTTAGCGACGAGAATCAGATCTGTCGTAGACATAATCAAGGGGGGATGGTTCAACAGAGTATGGTAGGGGTGAAGATGGCCAGAGTACAGAAAGGAGGACCGTTAGGGTCCCTCGTATATAGCGAGCCTGAAATTGGCACAACGTCGACCGGTACAAGACCCAACAACCGAGCGCCAAACACTCGTGGTTCACGCGAAGAAGAGTTCAGACAAACCATCGCAAACATACACTTTGCCAGCAACGCACGTTGTCCTGATCTGTCACTTCGTGGGGAATGCTTATCCACATGATCCGCATGCTCAATAAAGACTGTGGGCACTTCTGATTCCAGTTAGACGTACACATGTGATTCATGTCGCCATTGTGACTCGGGGTCGCGGAATATTTACTCTTTCCTCAGCGGCATCGACCATCAACCAGACGATCGACTACGTGGCGCAGTCGAGGTTCCGGAGCAAAACTTCGGAGGTACGCGGCAGCATCCACGCGTGATGTTTGATTGGTACAGTGATTTGGGCTCCTCCTGTCAAGTGAGTTCGCTAAAGATAGGCACAATACACATTGTAATCCAAGGGAGTCAGGAAGGGTCGGTGGCTGTACCCACAACCACGTGGGTCAAGTCTAAACAAGCAAAAAGGGGTCAACGTTGGGTTCTCGCCCCGATTAGCTTGGTCCACTCCCGACATACTTTACACGAGCGGATCTGGGGCACTCGAAGGGACTTGTGGGAGTATCATTACTATTCGGGGTTATTTGGTCGCGTCTCTGCATCTCTTGAATTCCGGCTGTACGTTACTGTATACCACGTTTGCCGATGAACCTATCTCGTCCGGCTTCGCACTTGCCTTCTTCACAACTTCAAACAATGCCGCCCACGTACCACCTGGTCTTTCCGTCGGATCCGGTAGGCCCTTTGGAGTAGCATGTGTTCCGTTCTACCGTAAAAGGAGATCCACTTCACTTCGACTGATTCGCGGGACATCGCGACCGCTTGCTTTATTGGAAAGCACGCTCTTGGCTGCTTTTCTCAACGCTACCAGAGTTCACCGAGCTCGTGATTTCATATTAGCACTCACAAGCTTGGCGAGGTGACAGTCGTCACACGCGCATTCGACTCCAAATTTGTTGTGAATTCCAAGAACACATCAACAGACCTACCCGCTCATTCTCCGATAATTCTCAGCATAAGGTCATGGAGCTTCATTGGTTTTGGTCTCGGCTGCTTGCGAGGGTAGAGCCAGAACAGAGAGTCCAGGGAGGCGCCTCTATCCTCCATAGCTCACTCCAAACCTATAAATGACGGAGCTTGGATACGTGAACTACTCACCAGCGCCCCCTCCTCCTCACAGTAATGCCTTTTGCTCCTGAGTCCATCGCGAACCTGTCCCCCATTGACCAGGCCAAATTCGTCTCTTTTGGCATTGGCCCAAGCTATGTCCCACCCTTCCCTACTATCCATGCTGCCTTTGAGCACCAGGCCTCGCAAAGGCCCACCGCCGTTGCTGTCGAGCACGATGGAAAGTCTGTGACTTACCTCGAGCTTAAACAAATGTCCGACCATATTGCTGTGGCTCTAAGGCAACAAGGTGTCAAGTCCGGCGATCGCGTACTACTTCTTGTTCAACGTAGCATTGCTATGGTCGCTGGTATGCTCGGTATTCTGAAAGCCGGAGGTATGTTTCAAACATATATTTCTCTCGCGAGTGCTTTCTAACAATGCCTATTTCTGTTCAGCCGCATATGTTCCACAAGGTATGCGTTTTCAGACATTTACAAACTCACATATTAACAGTCTCGTCAGATGGTGGCATTGTTACCGATTCAACTCTCGCGCACATCATACCTGATGCAGGAATTCAGACAGTTGTCTGCCTGCGGAAGTTCGCCGATCGCGTTCAGACTATCAGTAAGCTCTCTGCTTTTCACATACTGTGTTGCCTTGCTCATAGCATTCGCTTAGCATCATTGATACTCGAAGATATAATTCACGATGACAACTATTCAAAGCCATTCGTGCTCAATGGCAACTCGTCAGACAGGTTTGCCACTTTGAATATAAATGACCAAATTATTATTCTAATTGATCGATTTCAGCGTCTATGCTATTTATACCTCAGGCATGTGTTTGATCGCATTCATGCTATCCTCTTATGTGGACTTACAATTTCTACCTTAGGTACAACTGGCAAACCAAAAGGCGTAGACGTCACCCACCTGAGCGTTGTGAATCTCCTGCTGGCCGACCCAGGGCGCGTCGGTATGCGACCAGGGCGCCGCGTCGCGCAACTTCTGAATGTCGCGTTTGACATGGCACAATGGGAATGCCTAGGCAGCGTGATAAACGGTTGCACGCTGTGTATCCGAGGCTCCAATTGGAAGGGTGTTATGAGCAGGTGGGCGTTTTGCTTGACTCGTGGGGTTCATGAAATGCCTAACGTGGAGCTTGTTGGTAGTGTGGACACCGTGATCGCAACGCCATCTGTTATGCAGCTATACGATCCAGCCGATTATCCAAACATCAAGTTTGTCGCTACGGCCGGAGAGCCGTGTCCAAAGCCTCTTGCGGATAGGCTCGCTGCCGCCAGTGTAGCTTATTATAACTCCTGTGGCCCTACTGAGGTTTGTTGGCTTTTGTTTGACTGAATGGATGCTAATAGTTTGCGCGTAGGTTACCATTGTGAACACCATGACACCCTTGCCGCATACTGTCGGCGATGAAATGAACATTGGGAAGCCTCTACCCAACAACACAGTCTACGTACTTGACGAAGACTTGAAACCATTGCCAATTGGAGAAACCGGTAAGCTCTAGCGTTACCTATGTCGTCTCCTTGACTCACATGGAGCCCAAAGGAATTATGTGGGGTGGGGGCGACTGTGCGGCCCGTGGTTACATTGGACTGCCAGAGCTTACAGCCAAGAAGTTCAAACGGGACCCCTTCTTGAATGACGGGTGAGTATTTCAGTATCTCTGCTGTATGCGGCTATTTAGCTAACCCAATTGTGCACCTAGTCGTCTTATGTTCAACACAGGCGACCTTGGGAAATGGCGCGAAGATGGGTCTCTCGTTCATCTTGGGCGAGCTGATGACCAGGTAATGATCGCGCTATATAAATGCACTATGCACCAACTAATACTCTACGCGCAGGTCAAGATCAAAGGCTTCCGCGTCGAGCTTGATGGTGTTTCGGCCTCTCTAGAGGTGGGCATTTACCATCGCACACATATAATAGACTACTGATAATTTTGGATCAGGCTGCCAACGGTGTTACCACTGCTTGTGCTCTTCTTATCGGCAAAGAACTGGTTGGTTTCGTGTATCCCGACACGGCAGTTATATCGCAAGTGCAAGAGGATTGCGCGAAGGTTCAGCCGTACTACGCTCGCCCCTCAAGATACATCAAGCTTGAAGTTGTGCCAAAGACAGCCAATGGGTATGTTGAATGTCATCTTAGTCGGTTTCAAATACTCAGAGCTGAATACATCACAGCAAAATCGACAAACGCGCGCTGCGTGCTCTTGCTGAAGCACCGGTGCCAGTAGTTCTCACCACCACTAGTGACTCTGCCGATGTGCCCAACGCCGTTGTCGAAATCCAGGCTCCCACATCTTCTATCAAGTTTATGCCATTCGTCGTGGCTACCACCAAAGCGGCCGAAGCGGAGGTCTCGAACCGCCTGTCCATTGCTTCAGTCAATATCGGCAACATGTGGGCCCAGCTCCAGGAACAGCAGTCGCTTCAGCAGCTACCCCAGATCACCAACGAGTCGTTCCGTCCGTTCAACGAGGCAGCTGCGCCGGTCGACAGTTCCCCCAAGATCTCGGGCCGGTCTATCTCCTCTTCTGCCTCGAACTCCACGTTGCGGCAGGCCGACGATTCTGACACTAAGTCTGCCACAAAAGAATACCCGGACAACGATATCGTCGCAACGCTTCCGCGACTCCCTTCGAGCAACACCGCAGCCGCAGCCGAAAAGGGAGGGAATGCCTGGGATGGGTACCTCGACGATGACCTCCCCGAAAAGAACGAGTCCAAGGTGGTGCGAAACCTACGCCATATTGTTTTCAGCCTATACCGCCGGCTCTTCGGTGTTGTTTTCATTGTCAACATGTCGATATTCATTCACGTACTGGTGCAAGGCGGCCTCCCGGCGAACAAGATTGGTACTATTGTCGTTGGAAACATTTGTGCAGCAGTGTTGATGCGCCAGGTAAAGTGAAGTGTATGCACTCCGAACGAGCCAAGGCTGACTGCAAACAACTGCAGGACTACGTTCTGAACCTTATTTTTAATGTCGCCTGTGCAGTTCCTACTTCCTGGCCGTTGGCCATTCGTCGGATTGCTGGTCGCGTCTACCACCATGGAGGGGCTCACTCAGGCAGCGCCATTAGTGCCGTGGTCTGGCTGGTTTATTTCAGTGAGTTCCTACCAGAGCCAACAAGGGCACACTCCATTTGCTAACCCTCCACTTAGCCGTTGAAGTTACTCGAGATGTCGCACGGCACCACGGCGCATCAATCGCCACTTTGGTGATAACCTACGTGATTCTCACCCTCCTGCTGTGTAAGTCGTTGCATGTCTTCTATCGCTTTGACTAGCTCACTCAATAACACCATGAATAGCCATGATATGGTTTGCGTATCCTAAAAGGCGGTCAACAGCGCACGACAACTTTGAGCGCACGCATCGCTTCCTGGGGTACGCTGTTCTCTTCTTTGCCTGATGAGCGCCACTAATCGACTCTCTAGTTGGGCGGCGACAGCACTCGTCTGGGCTTTGATCATCCTTCTGACAAACGACTACAAGGCACCAGGGGTCAGCCTGGCGCGTGCTCTGCGCACCAACGCCTCCTTCTGGATGATCTGCGTGATCACACTCTCTATCATTTCATCTTGGGCCAGGCTACGAAAAGTCAACGTTCGATCAGTCGTCTTGTCAAACCACGCCATCCGCCTGTACTTCGACTATGTCACCCCCAAGACTGGGCACTTTGTTCGCATCTCCAAGTCGCCTCTCATGGAATGGCACTCGTTTGCAACGTAAGTGCAAGTTGCCGCAGCTCATTCTATCTAGTGCTAACTTGAACTCGCTTCAGCATTCAAGAGCCGAACACGCCAGGTTTCAGTCTGGTGGTCTCTCGCGCTGGTGACTGGACTGGCCATACCATCGAGAACCCGCCTACTCAACTCTGGGTTCGTGGTGTCCCCACGTACGGCGTTTTACGCATCGTCCCGCTCTTCCGCCGCATAGTGATCGTTGCCACCGGCTCTGGTATTGGCCCATGCGCTCCTGCAATCTTCGAACAACGCACACCGATGCGATTGCTATGGACGAGCCCCGACGTACGCAAGACCTTTGGAAACGAACTCGTTGATAAGCTGCTAGATGCTTCACCGGGAGCAGTCATCTACGACACTCGCAAAAACGGCAAGCCTGACATGGTGAAGCTCACCCTGCGCCTGGTGCGCGAGTTTGACGCAGAGGCAGTCGCTATTATCAGCAACCAAAAGCTAACACAGAAGGTCGTGTATGGCATGATGAGCCGTGGGATTCCCGCCTTCGGTGAGTAGCTGTTAGCTGTTCTAAAAACTTGCTGGCTCATAGCGATTTGTTTCTTAAGGTGCCATTTGGGATTCTTAAACGCCTTGCTCGTTGTATGCGGTGCTGTACTTAGAACAGCTACCCTCCTGACCGCTTGTTACCGAATACACGTATCACACTTGTACTATTCTATCTTGTAGACTTAGCTATGTTGAACACTGAAAATCAAAAGTGCTAGTTTCTCACAGTTCCCGCATGTTTGCTCTCATCAAACATCACAGTCATCCGGCCTGACACACTCAAATTACGGAACCCCTTCTGACGATCCACGCGACATTGAGTTACCACGTTTACCATGTGTGCACTTGACATATTGTAGCTAGGCTCGGCAGTTGCCCGGCAGAGCCACCCCAGGCGGTCATATCCGCCTGGATGGTAATATTATTGATAGGCACTCTATGAATTCTCAGAGGAAACGATCTGGAGCGCCCCCACAGCTTCTTTCTTCCCCCTCTTCGGTTGTCTGACTGTGTGGGCCAATCGAGCTCTAACAGCGCTTGCCGTTATTCCCCCGTAATCTTGTCATATGGTCTGAATACAGGGTTGTTCAGGAAGCACGCCGCTTTGCTAGCGAGCCACACTAATAAAGGTGGAGTTCTCCTGCACAAAATTTCGGGAAGTTGGGTTATAGTTTAGCAGGCTAACAATGAACTTCGCCATATTCCACAAAACACGCACGTCACCTCGAAGTTACCCCGAATGCGCTAGTCCAGCAGGTCACCTGGAGGTCCACCTGTTCCTCTGGCCGCTCGTCGCACATGGGCAGAGCTTTATTCAGCACTTTTTGCAGCCTAATGGCACTCCTTTCTCGTGTTGAATAGATTGGGCATCCAAATATTTTATAGGATTCATTTACATAATTCAATTATATGCATGTTTGTTGTTTGCGCTATATGAAGTGATCTACAGCGGAGCTAAATTGCGTCCCAACACCCACGTCATGATAGTGCCTTGGTTGATTCTTTCGATCACTTTATCAGGGGAAGCATCGCCGATCACAGTGACAAGGTCCGACGGTATTCCGTCGGTGATGCGGTAACATCATATGCCGGAGCGGCCAAGCCGGAGCGCGATATACGCGTACAGGATCATGAGGTCGTTACATCCCTGCAGGAAGACATTGCATTGCCGAGATGCAAGCTTTGGCAGGTGGAGCAATATCCCTGCAACCTAGAAGAAAAGTTTACGCGGAGAAGTAGGATAAACGAACGAGTTGACATAGTGAAGATGACAAGAGACCTCTTCATTGTGATTAAGAATCTATCAGAAAGCTACCCCGCAAAAACCCAGACGTATGGCTGAAAGCTACGTCCACAGCGTTAGCTCCTTGCCGAAATTCGGAGCTTTTCTATGTGACCTCCGCCCCCCAGTGACTACCCTCCCATGTGGTTATCTATTCATCATCTTCGAAGTCTCGTAAATCAGGCTTTTCCCGTTCTACTACGACAGTCGGGATCGGAGTTGGGGCCGGTTTCGGCGGCTTAGGTGCAAGCTCCATACCTATGATAACGAGTGACACGAGACTGAGGACGCCTAACACACCCCGACTCGTATTTACCCATTTGGCTTGCTCAATTTCGGTTCTATACCCGGTTGGTTGAATGTTCAAACACTGTAAGAATGCATGGGCATCCTCATACATACCTGAGGTCACTAATTTTGATTGTTGCTCGATGATTCAGGTCCTAGATTCAATGTTAAAGCTGACAAAAATATCGCCGAATAATTTGCACACCTCAATTGAAATCTCGCTTGCCTTGGCTTCTGCCCGAGTTTCGTTTTTGCGATTATTGAGTTCCATATCGATGCTGATACAAAATAGGTTATATTAGTTGATACCCCAAAGGGACTAATTGTACTCACTCGTGCTTCAGAGTTCCAATATCCTCCTTAAGCTTCCCGTTAAGTGCATCAACATCTCTTCGAAGTGAGGTCGACGCAGTGCGCAAAGCAGCAAACTCGCTACGAGTCCTCATTGTCAGCTCTGCTCGCAGCTCCGACAAAGCAGCTCTGAACAAGTAGGCTTGCTAACGATCACCAAATCAAGTCGTTTTCATTTTCGCATTAGGCATCGAGGAATTACCCACATTGTCCAAGTCGCGAACTCCAAACACTTCTTGCTTTACGCGCCCGAATCGCACCACTAGAATTGCTCGCGTGGCGCGCATGAGGGTTCGTGCAATCGGAGTCGGAAAGGTTCGTTCAAGGGCGTTAACAAAGCGGTGCGTATCAAAGGCATTTACTCGCGGAATGTTTTGTGTATCACCATGAGGGTTTGCCTGGGGAGGGCCAGAAGAAGAAGTTGGTGGGAGAGGTGGAGGCTGGGGAACGACCTCAAGGCCAGACAAAGGTTTCTCTGGGGTGGGATTACTAGATTCATCGTTGGTGTTGGACGAAGGGTCTTTGTTTACTTCGACAAGGCGAAACGTGGAGTTGAGTGCTGTAGCTGAGGAATAAAAGGATCGTCGGATCGTTAGTGGATGGACGCGACAGAGCATCTTTAGATACAAAATGATAGAAAGTCTCGTGACTCATATGAGCAGGGTCTGGTTAGGTCACCTAGTAATGCTCAGATTAACGAATTAAACGTACTGTATTGGGGAGTGAGGTAAATCTATTGAGCGCAGAAAGTAAGATGTGCTCGCAGGTTTACTCGTAGCTCTAGAGACAAATCAATATTTCAGCAAGCGAGGTCAAGTATGCTTACAAACGGGACATGCCCTGAGAGACCCTACTTGTGTCGGAGGCAAATTTTGAAGTAGAAATTAACGCCGACTGCACTATGGCAAAGATCAAGCAAAAGGGAAAGTCTGGTGCGGCCAAAGCTTATATCACTCGCTCATCTGCTATCAAGAAGCTTCAATGCTCTCTCGCCGACTTTCGGAGACTGTGTATATTGAAGGGTGAGCATTCTGCTCAATTCTGAGCTCAACGTTTCCTGACGTTGGCTTCAAATGCTAGGAATATTTCCTCGAGAGCCTAGGCATCGTAAACGAGCGAATAAGGGCTCTTCTGCACCAACTACCTTCTACTATACGAAGGACATTGCGTATCTGGCTCATGAACCCATCCTGCGCAAGCTGCGTGAGCACAAGGCCTTTGCCAAGAAACTTTCTCGAGCACTTGGCCGAGGAGAGTGGAGTAGTGCTAAAAGTTTAGAGGCAAATAAGCCGGTGTACACGCTTGATCATATTGTGAAGGAACGGTACGTTGTGTTTGAGTTCGAATGTCTCGCGAGCTCACGCATCTGTTATCCAGGTACCCTACATTTATTGATGCTCTCCGAGACATCGACGATGCTCTTTGCTTGATTCACTTGTTTGCCGGGTTACCTACCTCTCCACAAATTCCGAACTCGCTTATTGCAAACTGCACTCGGTTGTCGGCAGAGTGGCAGCTCTATGTGATGCGAACGCACGCTCTGCGCAAGGTGTTCCTGTCGATCAAGGGCGTATACTTCCAGGCAGAAGTAATGGGTCAAACTATCACTTGGCTAGTTCCTTATCAATTTACGCAACCGGTACGCCCATATAGTTCCGTTTACTAAATTAGTACTAGACACTTACTATTGATTCAAAGATTCCGACAGACGTTGATGCGCGAGTCATGCTAACATTTGCCGAACTATACCAAACACTCCTTGGATTCGTGTTCTTCAAAATTTACTCCGACATTTCTCTCGTATACCCTCCCCCTCTCAACTTTGACAAGGACGAAGCTGGTGCTGGTGTGGGAGCGTTCAGTCTCGAGGACGTTGTCGCAGAGCAAGCAAACGCTCCCGCTCCTGGAGCCAAAAAGGTGGAGGTCGATGGAAAGATGGTCACTGGCAAAGACGTTAAACGCGCAATCATGGACATTGCGGCTGCCCCACTTCCTCACCAATCCACCCTCTCCGCCACGATTAACTCCACCGACGCCGCTCCAACAAACGTCGATATTCTTCCCGACGACTTCATCGTTCAGCCCTCAAAATCAGCAGAGGCCGAGGGTGCCCCACTCCTCACTATGCGCGACATCTCTATCCTCCCATCCGCAACCTCTTCTCTTCTCTTCACCTCCCTCACAATCTTCCTCGCCCGTGAAACTCCCCGTCCTCTCCTCGAATTTGTCATTCGCGCATACGGAGGCCGCGTCGGCTGGCCCGACACACTCGGCGCAGGCTCGCTATTCACCGAGGACGACCCCTCCATCACACATGTCATCGTCGATCGCCCACTTGGCTCTATCCAACCCGTTGGAAGGCGCAAGTACGTGCAGCCGCAGTGGGTCATAGATTCCGTGAATGCTGGACGGCTGCTGGTCGAGGAGACGTACGGACAGGGCAAGACGCTCCCTCCGCATTTAAGTCCCTTTGGCGAGGGTGCAAGCACATACGTGCCTGGCGCAGAGGAAGGAGCAGACGCAGCAGCAGCTGAGAGCGAGGAAGAAAGCGAAGAGGAGGAGCAGGGCGAGGATGGAAACGAGGACGAGGAGATGGAGGATGTTCCCGAGAAGAAGGCAGAGTCAGTCAATGCTAGGCCCGCTCTTGCTGCTGCCGCGGCTGCACCTTCCGACCAGGCTCTTAGGCGTGCTGCTGAGATTGAGGCTGAGCGTGCAGGAACTGATTACTCCAAGTTTGAGGCCGACCTCAAGAAGGCGATCAAGACGCAGGCCAAGGCCAAGGCTCCGGAGCCAGTTGTTGCCGCGGATACGGAGGCAGAGATGAACAAGATGATGATGAGCAACAAGCAGAGGAAGTTGTACGAAAGGATGAAGTATGGCGAGAGGAAACGGGCAACAGAAGTAAGCACCTCTTGCTTAACATTCCCTACCATACTAACCCTTGGGCATGCAGAAAGCGAAACTGGAGCAAAAGCGCGACACACTCCGAAAAGCCAAAGCGAAAGAGTTGCGCAAAGGCACCCAGGCCTGATTCAGATTTTGTCATGTTTTGTATCTTGCATCCTTATTGTACTTTTCTATGAGAATATCTGAAGTTGGGTATATGCATTACTTGGATCATTGCTATATGACACCCGACACGTTAAAGCGCCTCGTACTCGAGACTGGCCATAATGAATGGTGCCAGTCCCTTGAGGTCGTTCTGGGCCTTGGCGACCGAGATGTAGTACTGAGTAGAGAACAGTCAGCATACAAAGAGCGACATTGGGGTGTGTTAATAACAACATACCTCATAAGTTCCGTTCGACCCCAAAGACCCAACGCTAACAGTACCGTTCCACGAGAGGGTTCTAATACAAGCATGAGTACCTCGCAACCACCTCCGCAACAAACCAGACTCACCCGTTCGTCTCCGGCACAACAAACGTCTTCTCCAGATATTCATACGCCTTCTTCGCAGTCTTCACATAGTTGCTCTTCGACAAATACCCCTTCCTCACACCCTTGAGCAACGAATATACAAACATCGCGCTCCCACTGCTCTCGATATAATTCCCGGCTCGGTTCGGGTATCCCATAACCAACCACCATGCGCCGCTGGCCTTGTCTGCGGCAAGCACAAGCTCAGGTGCGAGCCTCTGGAGGTATCCCCTGAGCTGGTTCCACCCGGGGTGGGACTTGGGGAAGACCTCGAGAACGTCGACGAGGGCCATGGCGTACCATCCTATGGCGCGGTCCCAGACTTCGAGGCAGTGGCCGGTGGGAGGGACGGCCCAGACAGCTTTTAAGCTGGCGTCGTAGCCATGGTAGAGGAGGCCCTGGGCAGTGCCGTTAGGGAATGCGGTAGTGTTGACGCGGAGGTTTTGTTCGACGAGAGCGTATTGGTTAAGGATGTCGTCCCAGGCGGTGGTGTTCTGAGGAGCGAACTTGTTGGTGTAAACAGCGTAGTACGTATCCGCCATATAGACTCCGTCGAGCCATTGCTGGTTCGGGTACTAATAGAAGCCGAACCGATCAGTCTGTAGTAACGAGCACAGGAATGATATCTACTCACGGAGATACGATGCCAGAACGCACCCGCCGGCGTACGCGGCTGCGACCCAAGCTGTGCACGGAACGTATCCAACGCGACCTTGTACTTGGTTTGATTGGTCTGCTCGTATCTATAATTATAAACCCCATCAATCAGAACCCGACATAGCTATCAGAAGAGGGATGCTCAAACTTACGCATATAGGATAGCTTCGCCGGTCCGCAGCGGGTCCTTTGCAGGATGTCAGGACCATTTCATTAAGATGTTCTGTTTGGCGGAACTCACCAAACTATAGAGGGTAAAGTTATAGGAGTTGATCGTGCCGTTGGCGGAAATCATAGAGTCGAGCTGTCGGACCCCACATTGAATAAATGGCTCCTCGTCAGTTGGGAAATACATACCTGCTTGAGCTCATAATCGCGGTACGTCGCATTCCCCGTCTTTGCATACAACAGCTATGTCGCACTATCAGTCCTGCATCCAAGCTATATAAAAAGTAAACGAAACAGACCTGCAAACTCTTCTGGAACACACCCGTCTCATACTTGACAGCAGGCAAACTCCCCTGCGCTCTCGAAATGGCCGAATCCGCCAACTGCTGGGACAACGGCGTGGCAGCCTCAGCCGTCGACGCAACCACAGCAACCACAGCAAGAGCAGCAAACGTCGCACGCATATCGAATTCAAAGAAAGAAGATCGTAAAGGGAAGAGGCAGAGGAAGAAACCTAGAGAGAATGAAATCACCACCCACCCGCAGCTCGCCTTTTTATACACCCGACCAGATCCCTCATTCCATACATGTGGTGTGGGTCTTACTTACACATTCTTGCCGAGCCCATCGCATTGCTTCGACTTCGGGAGCGGTGCGCCGTCCTCCGCGGATAAGCTAATTCCAGCCTCTAATTTACCGCAAACGAAGACAGCGGTTGCGGTTATAGTTGCCACTCACATATACCGCTTGATGGTCGTCACCTAGGCCGCACCCGACCCTCGCGCATTCGTCCTGGCAGTGGTGACGATCCCATTATGAATTCAATTCTCGCCGTTCAGATGCGCAGAAACCGCCCGGGAACGACGGGCCGCCCTTTGCCGCCCCCACCCCACATTAGTCCCGAACCGTACATCACCCGAGACTCAACAAGCTTGGCCAACATTGATAGCAAGAAGCAAGTTGCCACGTTTCACAAGACGTCAGGTTGGGGTCTTGGCCATGCGATAGAAGATAACTTCGAGTTACAGGTACAACATTCCAAGAGGTACAATTATTTTCGCGTGGCAAGAAGATGTGGTATACAAATATTCCCAGGGAAGTACATGTTCAAAGATACAAAATTAGAGATCCAGATCGAAAAGCATACATTCGGCGTACCCGCGCAGTTTGTGGATTTAAGCATTAAGTCAGATTATTTTCGTGTTTCCCGATTCGATTAAGCGAAGATTTCAGAGCGAGAGTGTGCATGTTTAGAGCCAGTCGCATATGCAGAATTAGGTGTAGACGACACGAGAGGTCGAGCGGCGGTGTGCAGATGACCCAGACGGGTAGACATATTCAGTAGTTCGGCCGCGTTCAGGTTTGATCTACGCATACAAGAAACCTCACGTCAGCATATAGACGCCCCAATCTTCCAATCGCGCAATCATGACAGCCTTGTGTGCGACTTTCTCGCGGGCCGTCGCTCCAGCACTCCACCCATCCGATCCTCATCCCTCTCAAGTCAAAAGAACCCAAAAACTCACCTCTTCACGTTTGGGGCCCAGACCAAACAGACGGCGAAGCTTGGTCGAGAACTTCACTTTACCATGCTTGTCAGTCTCAGACCGATACGACACGACAGACCCGCGTGAGACTCGACGAGGCGTGGCAGGCTGAGCACACCCGGACCCCAGAAATGAAAGAACGCGCGAGTTAGTTCTGAGTTTCTTGCCGAGGATGAAACATGGAGAGATTACACGTACGATGACAGTCATCTTCACACCTGAGCTCTTGGCACGTTCGTTTCGGGGGCGTTCTCGTACGGTCGCTACGCTTCCACTTGAACGAGTGGACCGCGCAGGCTGAGCGTAAATGTAGCGACCAGTACTTCCGGTCTGGTATCCATTATGTCCGCTGTGCCCACTGTGGTGGCTTCGAGTGGAGCCGCGCGAGGAGACATACTATACGCAAGCCGACGTTAGCATACAATCTTTATAACCATCCGATTATCAGAGATAGAGAAAGAAACGAACAGTCGGCGGTGAACCCCTGACTCTAGCGCCCGCACAGCGCCCAGGCGTAGCAGGGGACCCAACGAGCGTAGACGAATCGCTCGACGGAGACCCAACAATAATCTCCCGCACAACCGACGCAGGATCGCACGAATATGAACGAGGCATCCCAGGCGAAGTAATCACAGCCCTAGGCGACAGAGGCCTAAACAGCAGCGGAAGCGCGCTATCATACAGCGCCTCGTCTCCCTCGGGCACATCGATAATCGCATCAAACTTGAGCGTGAGCGACGCAGGAGACAACAACATCATTCTCTAGTCCAAACGCCCAAGTTTCGAGAAAAGGGGAAAAGGGGAAACAAAGAGTCGTGTGGGAGCGTCTGGCAATTAATAAACCCCAGCCCATCGCCTGCCCCAGAAGCTCAAAATCCCAAACGCAAGCTATTCCGGGGACTGGAGACAGAACTAGAAACACTAGCTCACTTGGACAGGTACCCCTGTCGTCCTGTGACTATAGTGGGATGAGGGGGCGGCCGTGACGTACTGGGCAGACGAACTCCGGTGTCAGCGCAAGCCCATGAATCGGGGGATTGGCGAAATCTGCCCCCTCTGCCTGGTGCTTACCTGAACGGGCCTGCTGGAGCTGTGAGACCGACGCGAGCTATGGTGCGAGTAGGTCGACATGCTAATCGTCTAGGCTTTGCAAAGTTCGGAGGGACTGGCGGAGGGAGGTGAGATAAGGAGATGCGCTGTGGGCTTTGTACAGATGCGGGTGGGCCTTGGAATCGCGTGCTCGTGTTAGCTGGAGGGTCGAGATGCTAGGTATCGTGGCGGTCGTGATTCACGGGAGCATTTTATTGGGATTGTCGGTGACGTAGGTAAAATGCTAAAGATCCATGTGACATCACCTTCGGCCCCACCGCCCGCGGTTCCGTAAATCAAAGCTTCTCTCATAAGTTACACTGTGGCTAACACCGCAATACCGCCCTCATGCACTGGAACGAACGAGGTGACGGACTTGCCACTGAGAAGGTGAAAAACATGTCTAATTACGAAACCAAATTGGATTCTGACTGGCATACAGCATCAATTCTTGTCATCCATAGGCGGAAGTGTCCATTGTGATACCGTGCTAAGCTAGAGGATCCAGAAAATCAAACCCAAAACGAAAGTAAAATGGCACACAGTGCCTGGGTCGATATCACCAGGTATCGAGATGTATGAAACAGGATAAACTGATTTAGACCCACTCCCAAGTCATTCCTGAGAGACGACCAAGAGCCTGATCTGCGAGCTGGTCGAACGCAGACGGGCTGAAGTCGAGATCGTTGTGTGCCTGATAATAGTTTGTTAGAAGACGAAAGCAGTAGTAGTGGGCGGAACTTACGCAACCAACACACCGATCGGTGACGGTGACAGTAACGCTCTTTCCCTTGTACGTGGCCTTGATCTTCTTGTTGCAGATGGGGTTGCCTAATGCAGTGAAAGAGGAACAGTCGGCTAGGTCAGGAACGATCTACCCCGTTTCCACGAAATGGACGTACTATTCGGGTCACCGCCAGTGTATCCCTCAAACCCGTCGAACAACAACTGGGACACCGCGCAAATGTAGTCCGTGTCCTTGTTCGTGATTCCGCACGCGCCGAGTCCAGTAGCATAGAAGGTAGCCTGCCCAGTATTGGAACCTCCGGAAGAGCCGCCGTCATCGCTGGTGGAAGACGTGGTGGCCGCAGGGGCGCTCGATGTCTTCGTCTTAGTCTTGGTCGCACTCGTCGTGGGCTCAACAAACGACGTAGTGTCCAGAGTAGTCGTTGTAGCTTGCTTTGCCTTAGACACGGAGGTGCTAGTCGCCTCAGCAGTAGTAGACGCCTCAGTCGCGTCCACCGTAGAAGAAACCAACCCAGACGAGGTCTTCATCTACACATCGCAAACCAAAAAAAGTCCAGACCCCACCCCAGAAAAAACTCATTTCAACAAGACTCACCGCACACCGACGCGCATTGGTTCCACGCTTCCGCACACGCATCTTGGCAACCTCCTCCCCAGCCGCGATCTTGGCAAAGTCGGACATGTCGCGTTTGCGCGCGGCACGAGCTTGCAGCACTGAGTCATGAGTGACACCTGCGTGCCTCTTGTGAGCGAGCTGGTTCGAGCCGTGTCCGATGCTCGCGCCAGAGACGGACGCAGCGAAGAGGGTGAGGACGGTAAGGACTTTTGTGGAAGTGGCGAGCATGTTGGACTGTTAAACGAGAAAGTCTGCCCAGTTGAAGAATGAGCTTGAGAGACAACCTGCGGCTGGTGAAAACGCACCTTGGATCAAAGTTTTACTGATCGAGGAAACCACTCAGAACGAGCGTAACTAGGGAACGAACGGTGTAAAAGTAGTCTAGAGTCTAGAGCAGGCGCAAAAACCACTTCAGAGCGAGAGCAAGACTGAGGGAGCGGTTGGCAGGCGGGATGAGAACGAGAAAGAACGTGGATTGAGCGTCTTTTCAGTAACCTGTGCAGCTATTTATAAAATCCGGATCGTCCTGCGCAGCGGTCGGTTTCAAATTGAAGCGTACTATCACCCGCTTTGGAAGCACATCCCCACATCACGTGAGCAAGGCACGACACCGCCACAGGACTGAGTGACGCAAACGAGACCCGTACGACGACGGCGACCTCTGTTTGACCCTATTAGTTTATCCTGAGGAAATGTCTGGTATGTGCATCCCCAAGTACTGCGCAGCTGCGGTCGAGGAAATACTTGTCATAACATTCCGTTTCAGGACAAAGCGCGTTGATTGTCGGTGCTACTGGCGCGACAGGCCGGCATGTCCTTCGCGAGCTATTACAGAATCCTCACTTTACTCGCGTCGGCGAATTTGGGCGGAGGTCATTGCCGGATGACCAGTTGCAGGGAGTTGACACGTCCAAGCTGGAGCGGAAGGTGGTAGATTTTGAGAAACTGAATGAGCAGGAGTGGAAAGATGGGCGCTGGGATGTTGTCTTTCTTACGTGCGTATCATTGACGAGTTGAGCTTGACTATCTGACACTACGGTGGTAGATTGGGTACTAATAGAGCGGCTGCCGGGAGCGTAGAGAATTACGAGAAGATTGACAGAGAGTGAGCTCGGGCTCCGTATAACCTTGGTGTCCCCCTAACCTCCCACTAGGTATGCTACCAACGCCGCGAAAGCAGCCAAGTCGACCGACCCCACCCACCAGCAGCGTCTCGTTCATATTTCGGTATGTACTAGGACGCGCGTTTCGTGCCGGCTTGTGCGCTTATGCGTTTGATCGGCATGTCTAGGCCGGAGGAGCTAATCCTTCTTCACCGTTCTGGTACCAAAGCAGCAAAGGCTTGACGGAACGAGGCTTGGCTTCCTTGGGGTACAGTAAGCCCTTCGAATGCGGTTGGATAATAGTGCATATATTCAGACGGTGTGATAATAGGTGATTTTATTGTTTTCCGGCCTGGATTCTTGAAGGGCGCTGAGCGGGACCAGACGCCTATCGCAGAGTCTGTCGCTGGGTGCGTATCTGAGGCCTTCCTCTCAAGTTTACCCCTCATTGACCAAATATTTCTAGATGCATTACTGGAGCTCTTTCGTATCTAACCTCGTCAGTAGAGATCCATGTAAGTAATTATACTCCCTTTTCCAACTGCGTGCTGCCTTATCGGCTATCTCTGTATCCGCGAATAGGTGGCCGACTTGGGTCGCGCGATGGTAACGGCCGGAAGACTCGGTACTGCCGGCCTGCCAAAGTCTGTCGGCGCTACTCCAGGCCCAGCGGCTGAAGGGACCGGCGCATACACGACCATTAGCAATGCCGGTGCGGTTGAACTGGCCAAGGAGAAATGACCGAACATTTTCTTTTTGCGGATATCCTAGATGCTCTCATTATTTGAATGCACACTGTTATACCTAGATCGACAATAAAACTTTTACATTTTAAGCGCAAGTTTAGCCCTATTCAGCGGCTTTGTTCTCATCATCTTCGTCTTGTCCTTCAGCCTCGTTCTCCTTCTCGCCTTTACCGTCCTCCTCGGTATCTCCCACTTCGTCACTCGACTCCGCCTTGATCAAACTTCGTATGGTCGACGCAAGCACTGAAACCTCTTCGTCCTCATTTCCAACAAACGGCTTCAGCGCCTCCCACAGCCCACACTGTTCCGCCGCCCTCTGCGCAATCGTATGCCCGTCCCACACTAGGCCGTCGATCTCAAAAAGCGTTTGTAGCACCTGTAGGAGTGGCTTTGGCTCTGGAGTCGAGCGTAACAGATCGGTGAGCACCGCAGGCAGCCCTCCGACAATCGCTAGCTGCTTCTCGTCCGGTGAAGACTCTAGATTCTTCTTCAGTTGTTCCAGTGCCGCTGGGTCCGACAGCTTCTTCCCAAACGCAGCGTATGCCTCGGGTGTGAACTCGATCCGCTCGATAGCTGGCGTATTCTTGAGCTCTTCCAACAAAGTCAACGCGCTCCCTACAGAGTCGAACGGGTCATCCTCGTCCTTCTTCGACTCAAGAATCGGGATAGCTCCAGCGTCGATAGTGGCCTGGGCGCCTTCCGGAAAGTCGGCAAGGAACGAAACGAGGACGACTTTTGCTTGCCGAGATCGATTGACGTTGTCCGAGGAGATGATGTCGAGGAGCGCCTCGACTCCGCCCTCTTTCATGAATCGAGTGCGGGAAACTGTAGATGCATTCAAGAAAGCTTTGAGGTCGTCTAGAACAGTGAGCTTGCTGTATTCAGTGCCTTCTTTGATGACCTTAACGAGCGCTGGATAGATATGCTCGGATTGGCCGAGGGACACTTTGGCGAGCAGAGATCCTTGGCTAAGGTGGCGTAGTACCAGCATACCATAAGGGAGCTGATCCTCGTCGGCTATCATCTCAGACACCCTTGAAAGGACGCCTGTTTCGGGTGTGAGGACCGCGAGCGAGGCGATTGCGGGGAGTTTCTCGATGAAGTCGGCGAACTCCCTGTGCTCTTTGTCTTTAAGTTGTTCGAGGCGGGGGATGATGTGTGAAGTGATGCTTGCGCGGTCGACAACGGGGTCTAGGATCTTGGATAGAGCTTCTCCACTTGAAACCTCAATGATACCGTTTACCCAGATATCGTCCGAGATATCCTCGTCTTTGTTTGGCGGAGCCTATCGACTCGCGTAAGTAAATTTGAATATATGCGGTTAAATTAAGTAAGCCCACCTTCTCCTCGTCCCAGAATACTCCATTCCATAGCAACTCTACTAGTTCTTTGTTCTTCTTTAGCCGATCCCGCAACTTCGATCCAGTCGAGTACCTCACTATCAATTCGACCACCGTAGTAGCAGCTTTCACCTCTTCCCCGTTCCCCTTCAACATCGCCACCAGCTTCTCTTCGCTCACGGATTCTGTCACGAAATCGATCGTGAGCTTATGTTGTGTATCATCGCTATTTGGGTGCCTGTATTCCATGATGGTGCCCAACCACTGCAACGCCAGCGCTCGGATGAGGGCACGAGAGTCGTCGAGCAGGTATACCGCGATGCCTTTGAACGCATCGATGATATCGGGGACATATCCGAATTCTTCCTCACTCAAAGCGGTTTGGCAGAGTGCAGCGAGGAGCTCGAGTCCTGCGCGGCGGGTGAGGGGGGAGGTGTTGAAGATGAGGTATTGTTGGTATTCAAGGAGAGCGTTGGAGAGGAGAGCTATGCCGATAAACTGCTCCTCCACGAGCACCTTGATCATTTTCACGTTCTTCATGTTGGCGAGTCCCTCTTCTGATGGTTCTTGCATGTCTCCCTCGCCAGTGTCGTCTTTGGGCGCCAACGCTTGCGCCGCCTCGCACCGAGCTTTGATCGCCTCGCCGAACATCTGACAGAAGGGCATGTTGACGCGCTTGAAACCTTCGCCCGAGTACGTTGGCCCTCCAGGCAAAACAAGCTCTCGCAAGACCATTATCGACGACGAAGCATCTGATGCACCTTGCACACAGTCAAACTCGAGGATGTTTACGAGTTTCTCGACTGTCTCAGGAGTGGCTATCCCTTTACGCAACTGTTCCGATTGGCCTATACGGTGTGCGAGTGCGTCGCCCGCTGCCCTCATGATGGAGTTGTCCGCACCGGGCTCGCAAGGAGCTAGGAAGAAGGAGACGTATTTCTTCGATTTGGTGATCTGTTTCATCTCGTCAATATCGTGTGTGATAGACCCTTCGATCAACCCCCATAAAACGACTGCTGCGCCAGGTCCCAAGTCTTCGGGACCCGACGCGACAAGTTTCTTGGCCTCGTCGACCATTTGTTTGCGTAACGTGTTGTTCCATTTGGCGAGGGCGGGAAGAGCGCGTGGAACGTTGGAGGCGCTATAAACGCCTTCGAAGCCGCATACATAGGTCATTTGCTTGATGAGTGGGGCCACCGCCTGTCGTTCGACAAGGGCATTCGCCAGAGCTTCCGACGGCGAATCATCCATCAACCTAAACAATCCGTTGCAGGTATCCAAGAGACTCTCATTTGGAGATTCTACTCCAGGCAGCGACAGAGGACCTCGCGCTAAAACGCCAAGCAGTGCATCTAGTCCTCCAGCCTCGATGAACGCTGGGACCGCCTCCGGCTTGAGTGGAAGTTCAGCAATATTCTGTAGACCGTGCGCGAGCGCATTCTGTTTCTTCACGAGCTCTTCGGTCATAGCGCTAGCAGGTAGGTTTGAGGGCAGGTCGTCTGAAAGGGCCTTGACTTCGCGTGACAGTACCTCTACCGCCGCTCGATGTGCGCTCTCGGCCTCCGGGTCTGGACGAAGGAGCTCGCCGATAGGGCACCTGATTAGAAAGTGCCTCCCGCGGTGCGTAGCGCTATCTTCGACATCGACTCGGAAAGCGTAACGAAGGAGATGTTCGACATAGGGGATGAAGGCTAACTTGCATGGTGGAGAGTTGCGTAGCATTTCGGCGATGAATTCGGCTCTGTACATCAGAACCATAAAGTCCTCTTCGATGCTCTGGTCCTCAGGGATGTTAGTGAGGTGCTTGAAAATGTCTGGTTTCGTGGCAAGGATGTGTCGTTTCAAAGCGGGGATCTTGTCCTGGTCGTTGTCTTGTGAGCCGTTCCCGTTATCCGAGCCGACTGCTTCCTCTTCTGTTTCTGTGTTATAGCGTTTAAGCACGGCCGAGTTGAAATGGGTATGGGATGCGTACCAATTAGTGCCTTCAGAGATATCAACGCGGAACTAATAGCCTCCACGTCTGGAGTAGAGGCGTAAATTGTGTCCAGGTGCTCCTGGATGCCTTGCGCGTCAGATTCATCGAGTGTATAACCCATGGTAGATGAGGAGATTAACAGAAAAATTGGTTTATTGTCCCAGAGTTTAGTAAATGGCGGGGGGGTTGGTTAGAGGAGAAGGCAAGAGTGGATCTACTTTATCCGTTCCACGAGACACAGCTTCTCAGTATATGCGAGGCCTACTCAATGGAACAACGATTGGTTCGGCTCTCTGTTAGGTATCGATCTGACTGGGCCCGTCAAAATGATCTCTGGGCAGGCACAACAAGGCGCATTGAGGTGTATTGAGGTCGGCTGTGCTGAACAGTTGCACCGCACACATGCTCATGAGTGCACTCATATATTCCATCACAGAGCGGGATGAGGGCGAGAGAAAACGTAGAGTAAGTACCTTTTCAACAGTGCAGTACTAATCGTTTTTAGAAGCACATCCCTCGCATCACGTGATTGAGGCATAGCACCGCCACAGAATCTAGTGATCCAAATCAGACTCGCACCACAACGACCACAACGACGACTACTATTTGTTCCTGTTAGTTTATCCTGAACAGATGTCTGGTACGCCCATTCACAAGTGCTGCGCAGCTGCGGCCGACAAGATTCCCTGCTTACTGTAACATTGCGTTTCAGGACAAAGCGCATTGATTATTGGTGCTACTGGCGCAACAGGCCGCCACGTTCTTCGCGAGTTATTGCAGAATCCTCACTTTACTCGCGTCGGCGAGTTTGGACGCAGGTCGCTGGCGGATGATAAGCTCCAGGGAGTTGACACGTCCAAGCTCGAGCGGAAGGTGGTAGACTTTGAGAAACTGAATGAGAAGGAGTGGAAGGACGGGCGCTGGGATGTTATCTATATTACGTGCGTATCATCAATTGCTTGCGCCTGGGTATCTAACATTGTGCTGCTAGTCTGGGTACGACCAAAGCAGCTGCCGGGAGCGCAGAGAACTTCGAAAAGATCGATAGAGAGTGAGCTCGGCCTGCGTACAATCCCGGCATCCTCTTAACCTCGCACTAGATATGTCATCAACGCCGCGAAAGCAGCCAAGTCCACCGACCCCGCCCACCAGCAACGTCTCGTCTATCTCTCGGTATGTACCAGGGCGTATCTTGCGTATCAGCTTGCGTCCTTGCGTGCTTATCCATTTGATCGGTATGCCTAGTCCACGGGAGCAAGTGCTTCTTCACCGTTTTTGTACCCCAAGAGCAAGGGCTTGACGGAACGAGGTCTGGCTTCCTTGGGATACAGTGCGTTGTTTGAATGTGGTTGGACGATAGTGGTACTCATTCAGATGGCGTGATTTTAGGTGATTTCATTGCTTTCCGGCCTGGATTCTTGAAGGCCGCCGAACGGGGTGATTCACGTATTGCGGAGTCTGTCTTTGGGTAGGCGCTTGTATCCTTTTGAGTTTCCGTTTCCTAATATTCTACAATCAGATTCATTACTGGTGCCCTTTCGCATGTAACCTCGTCGGTGGAGATCCACGTATGTATCTTTCTCATTCAGTCGTTCAACTCCTTATCATTCGTCTCTTTCCTCGCGCTCAGGTGGCCGACCTGGGTCGCGCGATCGTCACAGCCGGAAGACTCGGTACTGCCGGCCTGCCTAAGTCCGTTGCTGCTACTCCAGGCCCAGCGGCTGATGGTACTGGCGCATATACGACCATTACCAACGCTGGTGCGATTGAACTGGCTAAGGAGAAGTAATTGAACGTCTCCTTCTCAAAAATGCCCTTATTGCTTCAATGTACAGTAGCCAATCCCGATGAAAAAAATGGAACATTTACTCTTTCAAACGCAGTCTATATTATTCATGAGTATTCGTGCTAAAGTGCATCACTGCTATTTTTTCACATGTTGCCTTTTTGATGGGGATTCATGTCAAGTGAGCTCTCGCCCTCTTGTCTAGTCGCGCATAACCTTATTACTATCTTTGAATAGGTGTCTGACTGAAAGGTACCCGGTCCAGTAGTCGAAAATACTACAGTATTTCTATCATTGAATAATCAATTCTACCTAAGTTAACCTTTACATTTCAAGCGCAAGTCCCAACCTATTCGGCGGCTTTGTCCTCTTTTTCTTCTTCTTCTTCGTCTTTTCCTTCTACTTCGTTCTCCTGTTCTCCGTCCTCCTCATCCTCTTCGTCGTCCTCCTCCCGTAACTCATCATTCCACTCCGTTACGATCGCACTACGAATGTTTGCTGCAAGGTCTGAAACCTCAGCATCCTCATTCCCGACGAACGACTTCAGCACCTCCCATAGCCCACATCGTTGAGCCACATTCAGCGCAATAGTATATCCATCCCATACTAGGCCGTCGATCACAAATAGCGTTTGTAGCACCTGTAGGAGTAGTTTAGGCTCCGAACTCGAGCGCAGTAGATCGGTGAGCACTGTAGGCAGCCCTGCAACAACCGCTAGCTGCTTCTCGTCCTGCGAAGACTCCAGGTTCTTCTTCAGCTGTTCTAAAGCCGCCGGGTCCGACAGCTTCTTCCCAAACGCGGCGTATGCGTCGGGCGTGAACTCGATCCGCTCCACAGGCGGTGCAGTCTTGAGCTCCTCCAACAAAGTCAATGCGCTCCCTACACGGTCGAATATGTCGTCCTCGTCCTTCTTCGACTCCAGAATCGGGGTAGCTCCAGCGTCGATCGTGGGCTGGGCGCCTTCGGGGAAGTCGGTAAGGAACGAAACGAGTGTGGACGCCGCTTTATTAGATAGTGTGGCGTCGTCCGATGGGATGATGTCAAGGAGCGCTTTGATGCCGCCCTCTTTCATGAACCGAGTGCGAGAGACCGTAGATGCAGACAGGAACGCTTCGAGATCCAGCAGAACAGTGGTCTTACTATCATCTGTACCTTCCTGGAGGAGCTTAACAATCGCTGGATAGATGTGGTCGGATTGGCCGAGAGAGACTTTGGCGAGCATAGATCCTTGGCTAAGATGACGTAGCGCCTGCATGGCATATGGGAGTTGCTCTTCGTTGGCTATCATCTCGGACAACCGAGACAAAACCCCTGTTTCGGGTGTGAGGACCGCGAGCGAGGCGATTGCGGGGAGCTTCTCGACGAACTCGGAGAATTCTGTGGGCTCTTTGTCATTGAATTGTTCGAGGCGGGGGGTGATATGCGCGACGATGCTTGCGCGGTCGGTGAAGGGGTTTAGGATCTCGGTCAGAGCTTCTCCGCTCGAAATCTCGATGTTTCCGTACACCCAAATGTCTTCTGAGATGTCTTCGTCCTCATTCGGAGGAGCCTATGGACTGACGTAAGTAAACCTGAATATATGCGGTTAAATTAAGCTCACCTTGTCCTCGTCCCAGAATACCCCATTCCACAGTAACTCAACCAGCTCTTCGTTCCTCTTCAACCGATCCCGCACTTCCATCCCAGTCGAATGCCTCGCCATCAAGCTAACTACCTCGGCGGCGACCTTCGCCTCTTCCCCATTCCCCTTCAACATCGCCACCAGTTTTTCTTCACTCACAGATTCCATAACAAAATCAATACCAGGCTTGTACCGCGCTATATTCTCGCTCTTCGGATGTCTATATCCCATAATGCCGCCCAACCACTGCAATGCTAGCGCTCGAATGATCGCACGAGGGTCGCCAAGCATGTGCACTACGATGGCCTTGAATGCGTCGATGATGTCTGGCACATACTTGAAGTCTTCCAACAGGGAGGATTCGTGGCAGAGTGCGTCAAGGAACTCGAGCCCTGCGCGACGAGTGAGGGGAGAAGGGCTGCAGAGGAGGTGTAGCTGATAGTCGAGGAGATCCTCGGCGAGAAGTGCTATGGTGGTGTACTGCTCCTCCACGAGCACCTTTAGCATGCGCACGTTCTTCATGTTGGCGAGTCCCTCTTCTGACGGCTCTTGGACACCCTCCTCGTTCTTCTCGTCGGAAGTCTCCTTGGACGCCAACGCCCGAGCGGCATCGCACCGAGTCTTGATCGCCTTGCCAAACAATCGACAGAACGGCCTGTTGACACGTTTCAGGTTTTCATCGGAGTCAATAAAGCCACCAGTGTTTTCCTCGCTCGTAGGTAAAACGAGCTCCCGCAGGACTTGCATGGAGGACGAAATATCCGGTGCGCTCTGTGTACACGCCCACTCGAGGAGGTTCACTAGCTTCTCGACCAACTCAGGAGTGGTCACCCCTTTCTGCAGGCGATGACCCGGTTTGAAGATGCAAAGAGCAAGCGCGTCGCCCGCTGCTCCCATAATAGCGTCGTCTACGCCTGGTTCGCAAGGCGTCAGGAAAAAGGAGACGTAGTTCTTGGACTTGGAAACTTTGTTCATTTCCTTGATATCGTGCGTTTCGGCCCCTTCGATTAACGCCAATAGGACGACACCTGCACCTGGGCCATAATCCCCGGGATTCGACGCGATGATCTTCTGCGCCTCGGCGACAACCTGCTTGCGTAACGTCTCATTCGCTTTGGCGAGAACTAGAAGAGAACGTGGGACACTGGAAGCACTATACACGCCTTCAAGGCCGCATACATAGGTCATTTGTTTGATGAGCGAGACCGCGGCTTGTCGTTCGACAAAGGCTTCGGCCAAAGTTTCCAACGGCGGTTCTTCCGCCAACTTAGCCAATGAACAGCAAGCATATTCGAGGCTATCATTCGGAGACTCCACATCTGGAAGCGACAGTGGACCCCGCGCAAGCACGCCAAGCAGTGCATCCAGCCCTCCAGCCTGGATAAATGCCGGGACCGCGTCCGGCTTGAGCGGAAGTTCAGCCAAGCTCTGCAAGCCAAACGCGAGCGCCTTTTGTTTATTTGCCAGGTCTTCGGTCATAGCGCTGGCGGAAAGGTCCGAGGGCAGATAATCCGAGAGTGCCTTGACTTGGCTGGACAGCGCCTCTACCACCGCTCGGTGTGCGTCCTCGGCATTCGGGTCCGGGCGGAGGAGCTCAGCAATGGGGTACTTGAATAGATAGTACCTCCCGCGGATCGCATTGCTATCGTCGGGGTTGACTCGGAAGGCGTAGCGAAGGAGATCGTCGATACAGGGGATGAAGGCTAACTTGCATGGTGGAGAGTCGCGCAGCATTTCAGCAACAAGCTCAGCTTTGTAGGTCTGCCCCCAGAAATCCTCTTCGGCGTCCGAGTCGTTGGGGATATTGGTGAGATGTTTGAAAAAATCGGGCTTCGTTGTAAGAATGTGCTGTTTCAGTACGGGGATCTTGTCTTGCTCGTCGTCCGGCGCGACTTCTTCGTCTGCTTCGTCACCGTCATCCGAGTCAGCCGTCGCATCTTCTTTCTCTATCGTATAGGGATTTAGCATGAGTGAATTGCAGTGGCGACAAAGTGCATACCAATTAGCGTCTTGAGAGATACCAACGCAGAGTTGAAGGCTTCCTCGTCATAGGTAGGAGCATAGATCGCGTCTAGGAGCTCCTGGAGACCTTGCGAATCAGATTCGTCGAGTGTATACCCCATTGTAGATGATGAGAGTTAGGGCCAAGGGAGTTGGTTGTGTGTGTCTCAGATTTGAGTACAGAGCAAAGACGGACGACTGAAGATAAAGGTATGAAGGTCTCTGCTTTATGCATTTTACGAAGCACCGCATCTTAGTGAATGCTAGCCCCACTCAGTACAGCAACGATTTGGTTCGGCTCTCTGTTAGGTATCGATCTGACTGGGCTTGTCAAGATGATCTCTGGGCAGGCACGGTAGGCCGGTTTAAGGCATATTAGTGGTGGCAGTACTCAACAGCTGCACTACACACGTGCTCCTGAAGACCATATCATGTTCCAAAAACATACTAGTACATAATATGCATACAACGTAAGTTAATTTCGTCTTGTTCGGAGACCGAATGTCCAAAGCTATGCAGATGAAGGTCATATCTCGCCCTGAAAGTTGAGCCAGTGTATGACTTGACATCTCGCGTCTAAGATTGCTCGAGTCAAGGATGCGCTCGGGGCCTGAAAACTCTACTTCTTCGTGCCTTGGGTTGCTCATCATTGGGGCATGGTAGTGGCGCAAGCGAGATGCCGAGAATGGAGCGAGGGGTGGGTGTGCATCCTGTGGGCTCACTGCCTGGTTTATATTTTCGTAGTGGATTTGGCACCGAGGTTGGCATTACGGGCGCGGCTCCCGGTGCAGCGCCGGGGTAGGCTACGGCGTCCAGGTTGGGCGTGGGCTCTGGTAATGGGACTGCATTCACTGCGCCGAGCACGCAAGCGAGTATTGTGAAAATTTGTTGTGTTCGTAAGAGCATGATAAGGGCTCGGTCTGGTTATAAGAATGTTTGTTAGTCACTGTGCCCCAGACTTGGTGAATATACGCACTGTTGGAATACCGGAGGGGAAGCGGGTGAGGAGCCCCCGACACCAACCCACCTCCCTTGATATACCCCTCCCACCCTAAGCGATTGAGTGGAACAGCTCCGTTGTCCGGCTACGAGGCAACACCCACAGCGCCCTTTCACGCGTAGTTACTGAGCAGACAGCAGCATCCGCACTTGCCTCCCGCTGCCATTGTTTGGGTGATCCCGTTGCCGTCTTTCCTAATTTGGTAATCTGTCGTCGCTAGGACCTTGAGCGGTGTCAAAATATATTTCGGATCTGGCTTTTTAACTTGCTCTCTTGACCCGTCCTGTTCAGTTGGGAGCATGCATACCATTGGATTGTTGAGTGCTTAAGCTGCGGTACTCTAGCGTATTCCCCTGCGGACAAGGCTAATATCATTGTTTGAATATAGCTGAAATTCAGATTAAATAGCATTGAATGTCGCGCTTGTCAGTGAGAATCTCACCAAACATACACATAGAGACATGGTAGTTAGCGACGCCTTTTGATCCGTAAAAAAGTTTTAAAGAAAGTTGCATATTGCAAGAGGAGCAGTTTGTCTAGGTTGCAGCTCCGAACGAAGTAGAAATGGGTTGAGTAACAAAACCCACGTATTTATATACGTATTTAGTATGAGGTGCAAGTATTTTCACTCGGCAGAACGGCCGCTTCGGTTAGTTCCAAAGGCAAGAGGGCTTCAGCTTGCCCCCGATCAGCACAGCCACCCCCTGTTCTCTAAAGCTGTTGACTTCAGGATCTATGAAATCGGAGCATAAAAAACATTATTATGCGCAAAAAATCATTCAAACAACTCGGGCGAGTAAGTTACGAATAAAGAAAACAATCCGTAATCCACAAATCAAGAATCAAAAATCAAACATATCCACATCAATAGGGTGCTCTGCATCACCTCCAAGCAAGGTTTCAGCTATCTCTCCCTCTTCTGTATCCGCTCGCTTTCGCTTCTGTCCATGTGATACGTTATTGCAGGTACAATCGTTCATGATATAGTCGAACTTGAGGTCGAGACGAAGGAGTGCCTCTTCAGTCGCCAGCGTTATTGCTCGCTTTGGATTGTTCGCAGTGGCTTCAGCAAGTGGACGTCCGTGAATTTTAACTATGCAAGAGATGAGCATAATATTGCAGCATTTAGAGTAGGCACGGACCTTCGCATTTTGTAGCGGCCGCCTTCCCCGGTTTGGCTGGCAACAGCATTTTAGAAACACCTAGGGCTTTGCATCCACTACTTTCGAGCTTCGCCATAAGTCTCGACATCGGGTGCGACAGTATATTCTTTTTGTCGGTATATCGATCGTAAAAGGGTTGGAGTACCCTTTCGTAAACACTCTTTACTCGAGAAAGTTTGAAACCAGAAGAAACGTAGACCGCCCCCAGCAAGGACTCGACCACGTCTCCCAGGGCCTATTCAATAACCGTTTAGTAACGAACGTATTCTGCCACAATCTAAACGTACTTTGGGTGCTTGAAGATTGGACCAGTATTTCAACCGCTGCAAGTCGTTCTGGGCGTCACGTTTGCACGCTTCGAGTTCCTCCACAAACGACTTGACCGAATGAGTCAAGTGCGGCGTATTGTGCAGTAAAAATCGATATAAGCCTGATTCGACGCATATTATAGCCAACACGCGGTTTGAAACCATGCTGCTCTGCAGCGTCGATGTCAGTGGTGCCCGGGAAGGTGAAAACCCAAGTGTACTTACCTTGATCATGGTCATACTATGAGGAGACCATTTCTCTTCGTCAGCAAAAAATGACTGTACGACAACTATAACGCATATAAACGGCTTTACGGAGCAGCAAACAGGAGAAATACTCACTCATATCCAACACGGCATCTCCCAAGAATTCCAAGCGTTCGTAAGACTCGGATAAGTCTGTCGAAGATGGGTGATGCTAGCACACAGTTGAACGTCAGAACGCAACTGTTCGATCGAAACTCTTACCATGGCCTGGAGTAACAGACTCGGATCTTCCAACGTCCCACCAATTATCTTCATGATGCCTTTCAGTATTGCTTTATCATCCGGCTCTTGCTGTTTGGTGGTCTTGCTGGGAGCATGAGATACAACATCGCGCCAATCACATGTCTTAGGAACGTCGAATCCAAGGGTTTTGGCCGCCGAAAACGCCAGCCTCTCGCCGCCACTCACCAAGGCAGCGCCAATGATGGCTTCCACGACGTCAGCGATTACCTTTCCACAAGGTCTATAAGCTCTCGTAAAACAGTGTGCTTCCGGGCGACTTACTTTGGAAAACATTGGGCGTGGGAACACCTTAGAGCTCAGGCGTTCTATATACTCTGGGCCACCCGGGACTGGGTCCCGAATCCGTTCGCGTTTGATGATGCATGCGTTCGGAATAGACCATTGCCTGGGCTTGAAAGGCTCCGATTGAATGCAAGAGGGTAATCCAATAGCCTGTGCACCCGTCCATAAAGACTTATTATTGACCATTCTTTGTCGTCTCATGTGAAGCGTCCCGGCAGTGGCATCTGGGTCTGTGCCATAAAGATACGCGGACGCAGCGTACTTAATAAAAGTATCACCTGGCAAGTACCTAGTTAGCGGTTGCCCTAAGTAGCTAGGGAGACGGAACCTACCGAGGAACTCAAGGCGTTCGTAGTTGAATGTTCGTTTGGCCATTTGAGAACAGAGGGCATGCATGAGCAAATCATCTCGAATTTGGCCTTGGAAAAGCGTCAAATTGAGTTGTTTCGCAACCAATACGTTTTCAACATGCCAGATCACCGAGGGCATGATCAACGCTGTGTGGAAGGTAGCCGCAGGGATGCTAGATAAGAAGCACATCTCGGGGACGAGGTAGTTCTTCGAGACCTCGGTCGCGGTTTCCTTAGGGTCAAGCCAATTCGCCAGCCCAGGCACGAATTGTGCTTGAATGAGCGGCTGCTTGAGGTCTTTAATTCCTTCAAAATCGTGTCGATGCGTTTTGTAATAGTCCAGCAGAGACATGTCCGGGCCGCTCTCCTGGTTGGCATTTCAGTATCCCCAGTTACCAATGTAACAAAAAAGGACCTCGTACCTGTTCCTTCATAACCAGAGACAAAGGGTTTAAGTCTTTGCACAGCTGGCCAGCTTCGAGTCGCCTGGTGAATTCATTACTGCGATCCTGTATCATTCCTCCCGCTAGGTCTTGGGCGATTTCATCTGGAGTCGCACAGTGAAGTGGCCGCGCTCGTCGAGAAACCAAGTTGTCAATCTCTTCCCACGAGATCAGAGGCTCGACAGACGTGGTACGAGCAATATCACTAGCCTTGGTGTAAGAACCAGCTGATACGGGGCAAACAAAGTAGGCTAGCTCTCCAGAAGGACTCTCCCATGGCTTGTTGGTGATAGCGCGCCAAAGATGCATCGAGTATCGGAAGACCAGTTCGATGCGCTCAACAGACAACGTGAGAGGCGCACAAGGCAGCAAGGAGACCTTAGATTCAGACTGCGATACAAAAACCGAAAAGGGCTCGACGCCGAACAGAGGTGCTCGAGTAAGAAAAACCATGCTCCTCAGGGCGTGTGAGCCGGAGAGCGGCGAGAATGTGACAACATTTGGGTAAAACACACTAGAGGGAGCCGCCAGAAGGCAACTATGCCAAAAAAGTGGGGAAGCAAATGGATAGCTGCTCGCGGGTGTAACTTCGGAGTGACCACGCTGAGGTACACCATTGGGCAAGGTGTGCATAGGCGGAAGTGGAAAAAAAGACGAGGGCAGTAGACCAAGATCAAAACGAGCTGAACACGCCTTGAAGCAAGCTGACCCTCTAGCAGCAGCTTTCGAGGGGTAGTGATCGCTAGTTACAAGAAGTGGTGGGTCACAATCAGGAGCATTAACTGTGCAACTCCAAAGGCCCTGAGCCTGGATATCCCGCTCGTAGGTAAACATCTTGACCGGCACTAGACCAGTATCACTAGCTGATTGAGATGCCAGGTAACGGTATAGGACTTCTACGGCATCCTTAGGATATATTCGAGATCCACTCAGTGGATCTGTAATATATGGATCTTCCTGGTCGCTCCCGCCTGAGGGGTTCAAAAAGATTGGAGGGCCACCAAAACGAGGACTGTGAGCGAGAGACACCGGGGGAATTGGCGCGCCATCATCATCCATTCCATTTACCCAGGCTGAAACCAAAGGGTCCATGTAAAGGATATCCCGAGCTGCACGATAGTGTTCCCGGTTACCTCGCTCAGCCATGATAACTAGATTGGCACCTGTGTCTCGGGTAAAGCGGCGAGACTGAGCGAATGCGATCAAGCTGCCATGAGGGTTGAACCTATGAAATCAAGTTTCAGCACAAGGGAAAAGGAGGCAAGCCTTTTAGTATAAATTTTACCAAACCACGTGCGAACACATTCCTTCATCCATATCGTTAAAAATTGAATCACTGCAGATTAAAGTGTTAACTGAACCAGTCGTGAACGACTTAATGATCTATCACAATATGCTCGTCAGTTAAATTTAATGATTGGATTACGCGATTCTCACATGGGATTGAGTCTCTGAGGTTTGCCGTCCGCCCGCTTGTGCAAGATAAACTGAGGTGTGAATCCCAGGTGGTTGATACTCCGCAAGAATCCAGCCCAGAGCCAAAACAGTAAATGGGTTGCTAGCTAGTATAGGTGTAACGTGTTAATGGCGCTGCTTGACCTTTAGTAAGCCATTATACCTATGATAATAGATCGGTAGCCAGGTGTTTGAGATATTTCTTGTAAAAGCTGTAGAAATCTGTCTAGTTTGGTTGATGTACCAGTGGCTACAGCCCAGGGTTAATTTTTATGAAGATGAGTAAGGAGTAAAAAAGTATTTACTGAGGTCAGGCAAGGGTGCTTTGAAGGACAAGCTATCGGAGCTCGCGGTCTCCAAGATAATGTCGACGCCAAACTGAGATAAAACCAAACCACAGCAGCCCCCGATTTCTTTTAATCTGGAGATAGAAGCAGTGAGCAAGGAGGGAAGACTAGCAAAGGTAGCACAAGACAGACGTTTCTTTCATCGCTGAATTATATTGTCCTTCCGGGAGCAAGACTGAGTTTTCTGGAGATTGCAGAGCAGGGTAATCCAAAACGGAAATCCTGAGCCTGTCAGCTGCTTGAGCCAATGACGCCCTGCGAGCATCTACATCTCCAAAGATACGAGCATCCAGAAGTTGTTCCATACGCAGAGCAACTTGCCCAAAGTTGGCTTCAAGGTGCAAAGGGTAGTGCGTGAGACCCAATATGATAGGTCGACTAGAACTAGCCAATGGCCCGTAATACTCTAGGAAAATTGCAGCAATGGGAGCTGAAATATCATCCAATGCAATCGAGTGCGCGTTATCAACCACAAGATGAGACACACTTGACAGCGTAAGCAGACCATGGGAAAGAGCCAACAACAGAGCCTATTTAACAATTAGCTATCAAATCGAGGTACATAGCTAGGGTAGACGATACATACTGAATGTGGGACAATGGCCAACCCGCCACGCAGCTGTTCGAACCATACTGAGTTAAGTCCAGTGTTAGGAGGCTGCACATACGGGGAGATCGTCGATCTGTGAGTGAGACTAAGATGCTCTCGAATTTTTGTGGTACTAGTGTCTTCGCTTAGAGGGGGTAAGTAGGGACCCTAATGAGATAGACATGTAGACAAACCCGACTAAATATATTATTAGGGGGCTTTGCTGAGCGCTTGAAGACTGTTGTAAAAGAGTGCCAATAATTTGTAGTTTGTCTATTAGTTCAGCTCCACTTATTAGTGATCAGAAATTAGGGATTGGCCGGTTAAATCACTTGCCCTTGTATGAGAGGTTTGCGAATATAGCTAAAAAGATGTCAGAGTACACGGCTGGTATGAGGATTGTCAAACGCACTGTTCTTGCCCAACGCAACAATAACGTCAGAGTTGATTTCCATATTGCCAGAGCTACTGAGACCAGTGCCCAAGAGAGAATTCCCTGAAGTGGACGGAATACCGCCACTCCGGGGATGAGCTCTATTGGGATGGCTCATATCGCTTCTGTCAGAAGTATATATGTCCTGAGAAATAACACCAAGCCTTGTAAGGTCTTTCCCTGCTCGTGCGGCCAGTATGCGACAGTTGGGTGTGACAAGTATCGCAGAAGGCTTTGAAATATGTTGTTTCGAAACAGGACAAGGCAATATTCACAAAAGTGGAGGCAATTCGGTTATGGTGGACAAGTGTTAGGAGGTGTGATCAGTTGCGGCTGTTTGGCAGTACCGTCACGTGCAAAACTCCTTCGCTGGCGTTAGTTATCTATCAAGTGCAGCTTGCAGTACGTCCGCCTCTAACTTCAAGTTTAGCATCCACAGCATGGAATCCTTCGATAAGCCATGGAAAGGATACGATAACTTAGAAACAATGGTTATTTTGTTAGTCACTCAGTGGGCATCCTGCCAAATCTTGCCCTTCCCACTGATTTGCTTGAACACTTTCAAAAGTGGGGACTCCTATAGGCAAGTTTCATAGCCCTGATGTCCATTGGAGATCTTATCCCGGGGGATTTAACTCGATATATAGCTCCGTGTTGCCTTATATCACCTCAAGCACTCTGCCTTCACCAACCCACAGAGACCCACTTGGAGTTCCATTTCCTGGTTCTGTTTATACGGACGACGAAGACAATTCTAATTGGGTGAGATAAGAATTACGATTGAAATCTAGATGCTGCACTCACAAGCTTTTGGAATATTGGTCCTATTTATAGGTTGGTTATATTGTCGAAACATGGACAGCTGGAAAACCTCCCTTGATCTATAATTTCGCACAGGGTGGAGACACAACGTTGGAGATGAAGAAAAAAGTCGATGGACCTTACCAAAAAGCCATGCAGACTAATTGTAAACTCGGGGAGCATTGGAAGGCGGCAAACACACTTTTCGGCAAGTCGGGGGTCTCGGGGCTAAATGCGTGTCGCTGACCTCATTGGTTCTGTGACAGTATTTTGGATTGGTATCAATGATATGGGGTGAGCACAGATTGCCAAAGACGCAACGGACTACTTGATTCGAACCTTGATATTACAGGTATGTTCGAGAGCCAGACGGCGTCAAACCTCCAGTAGAAACGGTCTTCAAATGCGTGCAAACTGTTTATGATTCGGGGGCACGAGCTTTCCTTTTCATTGACATGCCGCCGATTGAGCGGGCACCATTGACTGTTAGAAGTAACTATTGACTGTCTCGAAACCCGTAAATCAAGTCTCCGCGCTGACGCTACCTCCACAGATAAGGAGAAAAGCCTTTCGCTAGCCCCTCACTTCATTGCATGGAACGAGTGTATGAATGAGAACGTCAGACAGTTTTCAAAAGACCACCCGGATGCTAGTTGTTTTCAATTTTCTTCTTTCAAGTGTTTAAGCGATGTCCTTGATAACCCAGAGAAACATGGATTTACCGAAAAAGACCCAACCAAATTCGGAGGGGGGATCTGGGCGGACCACATCCATCTTACAGGGGCAGTTCATGATATAATCGGGAAGGACATACGTTCATACATGATGACCATTTAAGCTTTTTGTATTATACGTTTCGCAAACAAAACACCAAACATCACGCGCCAACTGCAATTATGTAAACTAGTAGTGTTCGGACCCTGGACTTCAACCACGTCAAGTAAATAGCAATGCATCAGTCTTCGCCACAGGCCTCGCGTTCGCTCCGCTCGCTGTCAACTTCGTCAACCGCCTCGTCCCCTCGCCCACTTACTATTAGCGCGCGTCCTAGTTTTCCTTGGGTGCCTCATCCACATCCATCATCTCTTGGCTCGTATCAAAGCCCAAGCCCAGCCCCTGGCCCTTCAAGTTGGGAACGAGAATCACCCGTTGCAGGTATGACTCCGACGGCAAGACCTCCGACCGTGCAAGCTCCCTCTGTAGTAGGAGGTTCGGCTTTGGTCGAAGATCAAACGATGAAGCAGTGGTCGTTTAACGCACGTAGTTTCCAGCTTTGAGACACGTCTTGTCCTAAATTCAAAAGCAATAGGCCTTTGAATGGCAAGTTCGCGACGCCCGCGCTCTTCAGGAGTACCTTGATCATTGGAACGCAGAGCAATCCTCTCCATTGTCACAATCAAACCAACGCGACTCCGCTAGCGACAACACTCAGAAAGTTGTACCGGAAATATTGCGAGAAAGTCCGATTATTGGAGACGGGAAGTTTAAGCTTGAAGTATGCGCGTGTAGGTTATCTCCTTGTTCTCTTTGACTTGGAGGATCTGACGTTGTTCTTAGCCTATACGTCTCCTGAATCCGATACGCCTGTAGACGCTGTTAGCCCAGCCAGTGTGCGCTTGTCCGCCTTTGTCACTTCACTTATGCTAGACTACGCACCTCACACCAATATCGAACTATGCGCAACTATGATGGCTGCTGTGAAGGTACGAGGTGATCTTGCCGGAGAACGTGGCGCTCGTGCAGACTGGGTTTGGGAGTTCTGGGATCAAGACTGGACTTTCCGCAAAGAAAGCGAGTTCTGGGGTGCGTGTTTTGATATGTCGTTGTCTGAGGTGTATCACTTATGAGGACCCACAGAATGTCCTCTGCCGCCATTATCTACGCTACTCCAGCACCCCAGAATCGCCGCGACCAACAGTTTTGTGCTATGCATCCAGATCCACACGCCAGTTGGACCTCAGATTCCTCAACAGCCTTCGATTTATTACGTACCTAAAGATCTTTTGCAGGGTATAGAGGCGTCACTTGACAATGCTAGTATGTACAATTTACAGTTCGGGTTGACACGTACTAATGTGGAGATAAAGACACAGGCGACGTTCAGTTCATATGTCTCGAACGCATGGGTCCGACCAGCTCCCCTGAAGGCTCATTGACCCCAAACTCCCGTCGTTCCTCCTCAGCATCGTCTTCACATCCCTTCAACTCATCGTCGCGACTGATAGCTCGTAAGCGCGTTATATACGCTCACTCGGACATCCTCAGGACTCGTGCTGGAGGCGAATACTTCTCCACAATGTTCTCCTCAAGTTTCGCCGAGAATGCGGCTCCTGCGCCTGGGGAACGCAAGATGCATACGGTTATTGTTGAAGAAGCGGATTTCAACACCATTTATTGGATGCTGAAATGGGTCTATGGGAACTGGTATGACTGAATTTACTTTCAAGCGAAGCTATTGAGGCTAATGATGTGTGTGTTTTCCAAGGTTGTTATTCCAGGAGGACGACGACCCACGCGTCGTATTCAACTCGATGGGTCAAGGCCAGAGTGCCAAATGGCTCCCATCCTCCTACGCTCCCAGTCTTAGTCAAAATTCTTCAACATCCGCTCGTCATACAGGCGAATGGGATTGGCAGACCCTTTATAGGACGGACACTCCGTCCGAAGCAGGCAGTATAGGGCAAAGTCTACGCAGCCTTGTCCTAGACGATGCGAATCCCGAGACTGGGCCAACACAAACGTCAAGTCAAGGGTCGGGTGGGGTTATACCTGAGACAGAACCCGTTGCGGCAGAGCCTATTCCACGCGTGCCTACGACGCCTGCACCTCGCACTGCTGTTCGGTCAACGTCTGGGGCTGGCGTACGACGGGGAGGGGCCAAAGCAGGAGCGTCCGGATCTACACCAGGCCCCTCCGTACGGGGAACAGCCCCTGCTGGGACTAGCTCTGGGGCTAGCACCTTCCGCACCGGCCCAACTGGCCCAGGCTTTGCTCCAGTCTCCCCCCACGTACCCCGTTACCCACACACTCACCCACACCCACACACTATGGCTCCCCGCCCACAGCCCGATCCTCATCCGCACCCCACACCCCCGCCTCCTCCCGCATCAGCACTTGCAGTGTATCAAACAGCACATCGTTACGCGCTCCCGGGGCTCGCTCAGCTTGCCCTCGACCACTTGTTAGGTACAATCACTCCGCGACGGGCCTTTGCGCTTCTGCTCGCAACTCGTGTGTGGGACGAACTGCATGCGCTCGTGGCGGACTATGTGGTAGATGCATGGGACGAGGTGGCTAGGAGCGATGAGTTTGAGTCGTGCTGTAGAGAGGTTGCCACCGGAGAGTGAGTGTTCTGATTTATGTTTGGCGTATGTTCTGACCAACTGGGGGGCGCTGTAGGTGGGGGACCGATGGAGGGAAAACCTTGGCCGAGCTATTCAGGAGGCTTCAGTCGCCAACAAGTTCGCGATACACCCCCCGGCCTTGAGACGTTCTAGTTGGCTAGCTGACGAGCTCGACGTTGTGCATAGGGTGAAAAACCCACACGCTCTCTTGTTTTGTTTTCGTCATGACCCGTATCATGTGTTCTAGACGTGAAATTATCAATAATTGGCATTGACCAAGTCATACAAAATCATCTATCGAAGGCATAAACATACAAAACAGACAGGCCTCCCAAATTATAAACCGCGATGCTCCAGATCAAGAAATGTGGTTTCAGACACGCATGCGTTTAATAAATGCAGTGAAAAGATCAGAGGATAGCAGGATAGCTCATGTTACATCGTGAGAGTTCGTAGAGAGCGCCAAAGCCAGCACGCGAATATCGTGGTCCAGAGCAGGAAGGGCATCGAAGCTGCATCTAGAGAGTTGGATCGGGCAGAGTTTACACTGCCGAGGACTTTCGAGTTCCTGAAAACGTGAAGATAGTTCTGAAAGGCAGATAAGTCAGAAATCAGACATTAGTATTTGTCCGTAGGATGTAACGCACGATTGACCAAGAGGTGTTCTAGAGTAACACAAGAGACGTTAGGAATAAAAATCACACGCAATGAACGGTTTACTCACATAGAAGTTTGCCGGGTCCATGATAACGCTTTCACAAGTTCCAGGGCACCCACTCTCACCATATGTTGGACCAGCGAGGTCACCTTAAATGCAAAAACATAAATATGACAATACACGAACATCAAGGAACGGCTTACCACATAGTGTAATGTCAAACACAATCTAACCAAGTGAACGGTTAGCCTCAGGTAGCTGATGAAGAGGTTATGAACTTACGACGTGGTCCCAGAAGTATTTGTGCGGTGGGCAAGAATCATTGGACAAGAGAACAGTTGGCTTCCCCCAATTCGCCGGGTTTGGTGTATTGCTCGTTATATCTCGAGGAATTGTCGAGCGATGGAAGAACCCTAGTTTACTTGTTAGTACAGCATACAGAACACTCTAGCTGCCTGAAGGTATACGCACACCCCCAAACTCCATTGTCATCCCAACGTGTGGCAAAGACACCTCCTCCGACCGAATTGAACGGCGCACCAAAAGACGCAACACTATCGTTGATCAAACCGCATCCAAGGCCACCGCTCTCATGCGAACAATCTGCCGCCTAGTAGAACATTAGTCAACGGTTACGAACGGCAACGTACAACACTTACCACTAGATTACCCGTGAAGTTCTGGGGGTTCGTGATTGTGCAGCCTGACAAGATCGTTTAACACGCGGAGTTAGATGCAACCAGAGAAGGGTAGAAATACCTTTGGCGGTGTGGAATGTGGCCTGGTTTTTGGTACTTTCGTGTACGCCCTCGAAGATATCGATTTCCCCACCATGAGGCCAGTTTGGCCCTACAGTCCTAGCGCGGGGAGATAGGGATCAGCGCAGAACGAGTCGAGAACCAACCCCAGTATTTACCAGAAAGCAGGCCATGCACCTAACAAACAACAAAGCTCAGATACGAGACATCAGATCTGTGTGCATATGACGTACCACACGCGTGAGGGGCACGCTCAATATCGATGATAAACAAACCTCCGTTATATCGTTTCTTTGACTGGATTCGGACACTAAAAGAACATACTTGAGCGCTATGAAGACATAACAGGGATAAATACTGACCTCTTTCGATGTTGCCCCTGCTGCAAAACCGTCGTATTATCCACCTTCATAACGATTTTGTTGTTGGGCGTTACATACGCCAGGCCTTCGCGGAACGCCGTGTCTCGGTCGACATACTCTACTAGCCCACTAAGAAGTCACAACTGTCAGAACCAGACCGGAAAGTCACCAGGAAGATGGCTTACTTGGTTGGATCGGCATAGTTGAAAAAGTCAAAGTCGCTGAGCGCCCATTGCGCGTTAGCTCAGCTCATACTTCGAACACAACCGGACTCACTCATAGAATTTCTGTCCCTCGTACAAGCTATCCACAACCCAAAGGTTGCCCGTATCATTCGCAGTCGCCAGACCCGACACTCCCAACTCGTCGCCCTCTTCGTGTCTCCGCTTTTCCCGCACTTGCACCGAGCGTTTCAGCGCCTTTCCAGCCTCGACAAACGGTTTGGACAGCGAGATGAGCATGCTACGGGAGTTCGGTTTAGGGGGGAGATCGTTGTCTAGAGCATGAGATCGCGCAGCTAAAGCCAAAACCTGTAGGACTCCAAGAACCACGTTGTGACCACGAAAAGGCTGGGCGTCCCTTGTCATCTTTCTTGGACGTTTGACCGGAGACCCAAATAAAAGGTAAATAAACCTCGGTGACCGGCGGGAAAGCGGCTGCGCTCTGTAGGTTCGTAACGAAAGTGAGAAGACAAAAGAAGAAAAGAAAGGTCGTTGTCCACCACAGGGAGCGGGATGGATGTTGAATGCCAAGCCTTAATTTCGTAAGCACGTGTGGCGAACAGTTCTCAGGTGTCAGCTCTGCCGGTTGCTGTGCATAAGAGCAGACCGAGTGTTTCGCAAGTGGCCAGGACGCTAAGAAACCTGCAGAGTCAGAGTTGAGACTGGCCAAGCTGCTTAATTGGCTATGGTGCTGTATATCTCCAAAACAGGGGTCACTCCTATTCCTAGTGGAGCAAACTGAATGGCTCCTTAGGTCCTTGTCCTTAGCAGTCTCACCACTTGAATTAGTCCCTAGGCGCTACATTGTTCACAAGATCCTCGAACTTACAGAGGATAATTGTATGTACATGTGGTGCCTATGAGCACATGCTAATGAGACAGCGCGTATCCAAAAAGGTGCACTTTGCACCGAAATCTATGTACTAGAACCAGTTCTCGTCATAAATATCGAAATAACCTCTCATAAATCATAATCCGACATGCGTTTTCTGGTCGAAATCGTGAGGTTTAGCCGCCAGAATGCCAGCATAATAGTAGCGCCAATAATAGCGTTGGGGCAAGAAGAGATTGCAAAGCGTGCATAGGTGAAGGTCGTGGTTCAGCTGCGCTGTGCACACTCCCGGATACTTTGGAATTCCTAAAAACATGGACATAGTTCTGTAACAGGGGTCAGTTCGCTGCGAAGGGTTTTATTTTGGGATTGATAGACGTACTATTCCCCATGTGGTGTTCTGGGGCAGTACATGCATCAGTTATCACTGGACGCTCGATACTCTTTCGATCACTCACATAGAAGTTGCCCGGGTCCAAAACTTGCTCAGCGCAAGTGCCAGGGCACCCGTTCGCGGGATCAGAATAGGATCCTCCCGCCCAGTCACCTATGGAAACAGATCAGCTTCCGCCCGCCTCATAGCCGTCGCTTCCCACATACCACAAAACGTAATATCGAAGACGATCTGAAAAGCTTGTTGAGTATTCCAATCGTACAACAAAATAGTACCGTGTCAACATACCTGGTGGTCCCAGAAGTATTTGTTGGGAGGACAAGACGTGTTTGATAGCAGCGCCGTTGGCTTTCCCCATAGCTCGGGGTTAGGTACCTTTGCAGTGATATCATTGGGGATAGTAGACCGATGGAAGAACCCTATGACCGAATAAGACGACCGTGCGCTGAGCAATTGGCTGCGAAACTCACAAATCCAGACGCCGTTTGAGTCCCACCGGCTAGCAAATACACCACCTCCTACTGCGTTGAACGGAGCCCCGAAGGACGCAGCGCTATCATTAATCAGTCCACACCCAGCGTTCTGATCCGCATACGCCGAACAATCAGTCGCCTAAGGAGCATATCAGCCTTATGCAGTCCACCTCCGAAATACGAGCCTACTCACCAACAAGTTCCCAGTGAAGTTCTGGGGGTCCGTAATCGTACATCCTACACCGGCCAGAATCAACATCGGCAGACTAAGCGCAGCCAACCGGAAACGCTTACCATCGGACGTATGAAACGTAGCTTGATTCCTCGTGTTCTCATGCACGCCTTCGAAAATATCAATCTCTCCACCGAGTGGCCAATTTGGTCCCACCGTCCTAGAATAGATACAAAAAGGCTCCGTTAGCGGGATCAAATTAGAGATGAGCGGGGGCATAGGCCTTAGAACTTAACATACCAGAATGCAGGCCATGTACCTACAGAGCAAGAGAAGAACAGATGAAACCGAGTGAGCAGGCACGGAAGAGACACAGCCGGACAACGCGACGACGTACCGCAGCCATGAGGAGAGCGTGCTAAATCTAGAATGAACAGCCCGCCGTTGAATCGTTTCTGCGACTGGATCCGCACGCTGTCGTGCAATAGGATATCAGCACTGTACTCCAAAACACGCAACAAGATGAGAGGTCTGAGCTAACCTCTTTCTATTCTGGCCCTGGGTCAGCCAGGTTGTGTTGTCGACTTTCATTACGACCATGTCGTCTGCGGTCACATACGCAAGGTTCTCGCTGAACGCCGTGTCACGATCTACGTATTGAACCTGTCCACTGCACTCTAGTCAGCACCCTCCGACTCGCCAGGCACGACGATGAACAACTTACTTGGTCGGGTCTTTATCTGTGTAGAAGTCGAACCCCCTACGCACAACATCAGCTTCTCCCAACTCAACAACCAGCCAGGCTACTCACTTGAAAAAATCCTGTCCCTCATACAACGTATCCACCACCCACAAGTTAGCCGAGTCGTTGGTTGCTGCCCTGCCCTCCAACCCAACCGTCCCGCTGTCCCTTCCTCTTCTCCATAATTGACCCACCCGTTCGCCGACGGAGCTCAAAGAGGGTAGCGGGACCCTACTCAGGATCGACGGTGGCGACGGGAAAGCAGAGACAGACGTCACAAGGACAAGAGTGCCGAGCGTGCCAAGGCGCAATGGCCGGCCCATTATAGTATTGTGATCGTTACGAGAAAGGTTGAGTCTTGGCCCTTGGCTGATGGACGAACGGAAGCTTAATGCCGTAGGCTATATGATAAAGAGGTCCTGAGTGCTGGAAAAGCAGTGGGTATAGCTGGAAACGACGAGGCTAGCAATAAGGCAAGGTAGGAGCCTTGGCGAGTTATTCGTTACTAGAGAGCAGCAGAAGCGAACCAAGGGGATAGACGTTAACACGAGGGGAAATCTAGGAAGGTACCACCCGGTCTAATTATCATCAGTCGGGCGAGGTGGGAGTGCGTGGTGGGCACGAGCGTATACCTTGCCAAATATCGCATCCGTAGTCACGAGCGTTTCTAATTTCGGCGCCAGATGTGTTTATTTTTCCCTAGCGAACAGCAAATAGAACCATCTATGGTCCTTTGAGGCTGCGGAGAATGATGTCAACCCACGGGGCAGCCACGACGAGGCATCCATTTGGTGTGTGTGCAACACGAGGCCAGCGTGAGGCTCACTAACTCTGCCCGACGCGGCTGAATGGTCGGCGGCTATCAAAATATTTAGGACTTTCGAGCTGTCTGCTGGAACGCAGTCGAGATACACAATTGACCGCGTGGATTCATAGATCGCATAATGAGCATATTGGGACATTGAGAAGCCAACCGGCCAGAAAACGTGGAGTACAGGAAGATACAAGCAACACCAAGTAATGAAGCGCTCATCGGTAGCGGCGGAGGGAGAGGCTGAATAATTCGGGCATGAGTAAAGATAATACCTAAAAGACAAGGGAACATACGTGTTGTGTCGCTTCCAGGTAGAGCGAGCGGGAGTGTGGTTGTAACGGTGGCCCTTGCCGAGACCACGGTTCTAAAGGCAAAAAGTCAGAAATAGACGCAATGCAACAACCCGCAGCAACGCACCTGCTTGCCAATGCTGGTAAGACCACGAGCCTCGCGCCTCTTGTGGACGGGGTTAACAATCCAGCTAATTTTAGGATCGGAGCGAATCTACCCCACAATCAAAACCAAAACCAGTCAGATCCGCAAACCGCATACAGGAACCGAAAACTACTCACCGCCTTGTGATTGGGATCAACAAGGATAACCTCGTAGTACTTGTAAACACCGTCCTGGTTGATCCAGTACGAGTTAAGCACACGCAAGTTTCCGCACCGGCGCCCAACACGCTCCTCAGCGGTGCTCCTCAATCCACGCTGGAACTTGAGGTGGTTGACACCCTGGCGTACGGGCTTACCGTAGGTCGCACCTATTTGAAGAAATCGAAAGGGAGTTCGTTAAGCGGCGGGCGTCAACAGGAATACACTGGTGCGCAGCGTACCCTTCGGCACAGGCTTTTTCCTGTTACCGCGGCGCACGCGCACACGGTAGATCAGGTAGCCTTGCTTGGCTTTGTACCCGAGACGACGAGCCTTGTCGGGGCGGGAAGGACGAGAGGCGCGGTGGATGACGTTGAGTTGGCGGTACTCCCAGCAGCTTTGGAGTGATAGGATAGGAGGTGGTTAGCTGGGCGTTCGGATGAAGGTGAGGGGGAAACGTACCGGACACGGAGGAGGAAGCGGAGCACATCGCTCTGCTTCTTTTTGTAGAGCTCACTAATGTATTTGTACGCGCCCATGTTGCTGCTGCACGTCGTCGCAAGTCAGCTTGAGCTCACCAGCGCATAGATACGAATCCAAAAATCATCCATCCATCCAAATGACTTGAATCCACCCATGCAGCACTGCGTTTCACTCCCTCAACTGCAACAATCTCCTCTCTCATAGCTCTCCAGCATCACATCACCATAACAGACGAGCATACTGACCTTACCGATGATCTTGAGGGGCGACGACGACGACGATATACAAACAGTAATCACCCACCGGATGCAATTCCCCGTTCCGTAGCACTGCCACACCCAAAACGTAAACTCAAATCCAATCGCCTTCACTCACAAGCGCCAGGCGACTAGACACCACCGGTCCCGATCGGGGGCGGTGTGTAGGCAAGCACTCTTCCCCGTACACACCAGGCCAGCAGCCTTTACTATAAAACACGAACTCGGGTCCTCAAGGTTTATCTGTTCCCCCACCACCGGTTCTTGTTGAAGGTTGAAGATACGAGTATGATCTCCCCGATGTTGCGCTCCGCTTCGAGTTTGCGCTCTCAGTTGTCCCGGACGCGGTGTGGATACAACTACAACGCTTGGTCGCGTGGGCTCGCAACTGTCACAAACGTATGAATCCATCTCCCCCTCTTTCTCTTTTTCTCCTTTTGATATATCGCAACGTAGGATCCTGCGTTCCGTATCCCAGTAATTGACTTTAGCAAGTTCCGCGCCGCCCAAAATGTCATTGAGAAACAAGAAACTGCCAACGAAATCGTCACAGCTTTCGAAGAAGTTGGCTTTATCTATCTCTCCAAGCATGGAATTAGTACTTCCATTGTGCAGAACGCGTTCGCTCAGAGCGCAGAGTTCTTTAAGCTTCCAATGGATGTGAAGGAGAAGCTCGCTTGGGAGGGTATGTCCCCCCTCTCCCCGCCCCCTTTTCGCCTGAGATTTACGGCACTAATTAATGGCCTTGTGGCTACCTAGACCCCCGCTCGAACAGAGGATACGTGATGCCTGGCCGAGAACGTGTAACTCAGTCCAGCGACCCCGCTGAGATCGCACGCCTCCGTGCTCTCGCACCTGACTCAAAAGAAACCATGGAGATCGGACGTGACTGGGACAAGACTTGGGCGAACCGCTGGCCTAACGCTAAGGATGCACCTAACTTCAAGCCCACTTTCTTGGACTTCTTCCAGGTAATTTACGTTTGATTGGATTGCCTTTTGATTTACGAGAGATATTGATGCGGGGGCGTTTTTGATTAGACGTGCCATGAGTTACATGCCGAGGTTATGTCTTCTATTGCGATGGGTCTTGGACTTGGAGAGAGGTTCTTTGATAAACTCATTGACGAGCAATTCCACAACCTTCGTCTGTGAGTCCCCTTTCGATTGCATTATATGGTCACCTGAACTAATAGCTATTATAGGCTCTCGTATCCCCCTATCGCGCGGGATGCATTACTAAAAGACGGCCAAGCTCGCGCAGGTGCACATTCGGATTATGGCTCCCTCACTCTGCTCTTCCAAGACCAAGTCGGCGGTCTAGAAGTCCAGAACCCACATACCAAGCAGTTCCAGCCTGCAACACCCATCGTGGGTCTGCTACTACCTCTTCCTCGCGTCAATTCTAATCGTCTTGCCTCGTAGCCCGGAACTATCGTCGTAAACGTTGGCGATCTCCTCGCACGCTGGTCTAACGACCGATTACGAAGGTACGTTTACACCCTATTTATCGCACAGCCAAGTCTTAACCGTTTTCCTTAGCACGCTGCACCGAGTCGTCGCGCCTCCCATTGGCACAGGTCCTATGACACCCGCCCGGCAATCCATCGCGTTCTTCTGCAACCCTAACGGAGGAGCAGAGATCTCATGTTTGCCGAATTGCGAAGGTGTCAAGGGGGAGCGCAAGTACCCGCCCGTGCAGACAGAAGCATACATTGTCGGACGACTAAAAGCTACTTACGCTTAGATGGATAGGGGTTTCTGGACGTTCGATTAGGACTTTATTCTTTTGTACTTTGATCATATTTTTGGGCGGGATGTGTCTATTGGTAGATTGAATTATGCAGCCTATGCTCAGGCACAAATGTTCGTGGAAACGAAGGAGAGAGAGTATCCAGATGCGGTGGCAGAGGGGTAGTGTAAGAGGTGTGACGTACAGCAGAAAAGAAGTCCATGGTCCAGTCGACAAATAACATGCAAGCAAAGCAACGAAACAAAAGCCACTCCGTAAGTGACAAGACAGAAATAAAGTGCCTAAATCAGTCACGCGGCTTGCGCAAATATTGCTATGCCGAGGCCGAGTGCCAGTGTGACACCTCCCACAGCAAGCTGTCGCGCACCAGCAATGTAGGAATCGTCCGGACCATAAGCGGGGTTTGCTACAAAGTCACACAAGGTTTGGTCAGTCAAATGACACGGCACAAAATCTATTGTAGATCAAGTTATTTGTGGTGCCGAGACTTACAAGATGAACCTGGAGAGGGGGCAGTGGCTCCGCCCTGGGCACCAGCGTCCAGTGTAGCAGAGGCGTACGGATATGTGACAGGCGTAGAAGACGTAGTCGCCGTGCCTATTGTTGCGTTACCTGCAGGTGCCGTGCCATTCCCAGCAGGCGCCGTAACTGCCGCGGAAGGCTGGATGGTGACCGGGATCGGGACAGAGACAGTAACTATTGCGCGAGCTACAAGCAGGAGTCGTCAACAAGAGAGTGGGCAAAACATAAGAGGCATCCTGACCTGTGCCCGAGATGGAGACTCCTACGGAAAAACTGGTCACGACAGATGCCTGGGCTGCACTTGTACCCGACGCGGCGGCGGTGTTTGACTGGCTGTTTCCGCCCTGCGACTGCGACTGGGCTTGTGATTGTGATTGGGCGGCGCTAGTTGCCTGTCCGAGAACAGCAGAGGCAGCAGAGAGAGCAGCAAAGGCAACAGCGAAGAGTCTCATGGCGACGTGCTCGAGATCGTTGGCGGCGTCGAGAAAGTTACAAACTGTAACACCAGATTTGCGAGTGGATAGCCACGCTCACGTGACGGTAACTCCTTGGGAGAAATGCGCTGTCCAGGATTGGAAGCGAGACCCTGGCTCGAGCTGCCCAGATGGAAGCGTCTTGGATGCTGCTCATGTGAGCTCCGGGGTCACCCGCCAGTACTTTCCCCGCATCTGTCTTAGCGCGATACTTAAGCTGCCCCGTGCTGCGTGTAAGTTGCTCCAGCTCACCCCGCCATAGACCGCCGATCCTTCACTAATGGCCACCATCACTCCCCTCGCCCCCCACACCATCTCTCTGGCGTTGCAGTACTTGTTACCGCCGTCTGAGTTGCCTACGCATCTTGTCGCACGTTCCCTTCTCCAGCGACATCATTTTCTCAGCATCACCCCTTCCGATCCCGCTGCCTATCTCTGCTGGCCGCACCCAAATGCAGACCCCGAGAAAGCTATTGCAGCACTGGACCAGCTCGCCACACAGGACCACGAGCAGCTCATCCAGTCTGTTGAAGTACGTTATCAGCCAGCAAGCGTTGAGTCTGATCCCGTACGCGCTCTCGTCTGGCTAGGCGACCGTGTCCAGCTTGTCTTTGTCTGGGAGGAGGACCAAGACGGCGCCGGGTGGCGCTACCTTGACGCGGGTATGTGCACCACCACTGACTTCACCATGTGTTCATTTGGCTCATCAGCGTCTGGGCTATACGCAGATTACCGCCCGTTGCCTCAAAACTGCAGCTCCACGCTTACGCCCACACCTGCTCTGCAAGTCACGCCCGCACCCCAAGAGGAGAGCGAGCCATCTGCAGGCGGGTCTTACTCGTCGTCCGGACTTTTATCGACGTACTCATCTGTGTCTACTCCTGCTTCAGACGACTACTGGGCAGGATACGATTCGGGTTCTTCTCCCCATTCGCCACGAATGCCGTCGCGCACGCTTGATACTTCTGCCGCGGACGAGGAGGATGCATATTGGGCATCGTATGGCACTGTCCAAGGTTCGGGTGATTCGACTGTTCCGTCGCCCATGCCAGCGAAGAGCAAACCACTTGACGCTTGGGGGAGGGAAGAACTCCCATGGGATGAGCACGCCGAGCCGGATGCGCAAGCTTGGGACGCGGACACTGCTCCTCGCCACGGTCTCGGCGTTACAATCCTCTCCAACTCGCGGCCGCCTACTCCGCCATCCATGCCCACGCATACCCTCACGCTTACAACACAAGCACCTACCCTTCCTGGACTCGATCACCGTAACTGGAACAGCCCGCCTTCTTCACTCTCCGCGCCGTTCTCAGCACTCTCAGAACCTGACGACGCACCCCTTGACGAAGAACATGTCCCTGAAGCAGAATCCCCCGCTCCTGGCCCAGACGCGTCATCGCCTGCACCTGAACCCGCACTAGCCACTGAAACGACGAAAACGACGCCAAGTCCCGCCGACGCTGGGCTGACAGGCGCCGTCAAGGGGATGTATGCGGTTTGGCTCGCGTCACGGACGGACACTGGTGCGACCCCAGAAGAGAGCAGACGGGCGTTCATGGCTCTCGTCGGCGGCGCGTTGGCAGACAGCTAAGACAGCCTTTGTGAATCGTTTCAACAGATTGGACTCGACACGTCTTACTTCTCTCACGTCCGCACATGTACATCATACCATTGCTTTCTTGACTGTTCCGTTTCTTTTCTTTCGATCATCGCTATTGATATTGGAGCTGCAACTGTACTGTAGATTTATCACACGCAAATGTTATATCACAACGTTTTTGGTTCTGTTGATTTTGGTGTGGTGGCATGTGAACATCGTCATGGGCGTGTAAGCGTGGGTAAACACATCCCGCCGGCTTGGTCAGCTGAGTGGCTGATCCGAGTGTTTCCGCGAATCGAGACTCAGGTCCCAAAGAAGACATGTCTTCACGTGGAAGATACCAACTGATTTAGGGTCATTTATGGGAGTCGCAAGTTGAAATGCGTAGTAATCCGTGAAGACTTGCGAGAAGATATTCAGAAGGAGGGCGCCGCATGAGGGAGGCCCACAGGAAGGTGTGAGCAGCGCATACACCCATGTGCATGGTAACACGATGAGTCGTCTGCTCAATGCAGATATGCGGGACGTGGCTTAAGTTCTTGCAAAGACGTGCAAGTGCTGGATTTTGGGATAGAACATAAATTTTCAAAGCTCTGTAGGTGATTAATATAATAGAGAAGAGAAAAGCTACTAAGGGTTTGTCCCGCACTGATTAGTTGAATCATAGTTTTTGTTTGGTGATTGTATACTGTGTTTGTGAAAAATCAAGGCTCTTCCTAAGCGTATCGGTGGATATATGCTTGAAATTCTCAAATGGCTCGGAAATTAATGTTGAGATTGAATGCGCAAAGTCTCTGAACATAACCCGGAGTTAATATATCTTCTAAAGGAATTGCTGTGACGACTTGACCTCGTATTCACAAGCTTGAGTTACAGTGGATCAACGCGCCACCCCCAAGACACAGTCCACACAACGGATAGGCAACTCCAACATAGCTCACACTTTTCAATACCTGAGGTGTTTTTGTGCAGTTACTACAAGAGCGTGGGCCGATGGTAACGCGGATGATTATGTTCTACCCGCCAGCGGTTATTCTCTGTCCGTAGGAGACTATTATTTGCCTACCCAGATAGGCTTCAAATTCTCTCCCTCCACACCTTGCCTTCGTACTCCGGGACCCGCTGTATGCGTCCGGTTACTGCTCGTCCTGGGCACGTGTGCGGTGCAAGTGTCAAGCATGTTATAGCCGATACCGGCAAGCCATGTCTCAAATCCAAATGTGGTGCTTTCCTCAGGATCAGTTGACAAGATAAGAAACTCTGATGCTCATCGGCAAGCAGAGATACTCACTGCAGTATTAGGTAGGCCTTTCATAGACCGAGATGCGGTGCATCATGGGGTGGATAAAGCGGAGGTTCTCCTACTTTCTCCTTCAACCAATCGCCCTACCTTTACTGAACTCTCGCTTGCTTAGTACACTTTCTTGCCTACATGGGGTACACGCTCGACAAATCCGATAAGCAAAGTATTCAGAAATATCTGGACGTGCTCTATGCAGTAGATCCCGACGAAGACGCTGTTGCCAACGCGGCGTCATGCCTTTCTTCACTAATCGGTATGTGTTTTGTAGGCATCACCACCCGCCTGTAATAAAACCCTGCACAATAGAACAAAAGGAAACAGTGGCCGATTTGGATTTGGATGGTAATAACAATGCGGACAAAGAGGCCGCACTAGATGATCACGACAAAATCTTTGCTCTGAAACAGCACATTCTCGCTACAAAGCCAGACCTTTTCAAGCACCTCACTAGTCTACCCGAGGATCCGTACCGTGCAGGGGACTCGTCGGTGTTGCTCAGTAAAGGCAGACTCATCGCTGAAATGCTGCGCGACGTTCCATCAAACAAATCCGCCTTCATGCCCTACATTGACCAACTCCTTCGCCCCACCTTCACACTCGACCCAGATGAACGCATCGCACGCCTTTATACAAACATGCTAGCTAGCTACCCCATTGGCGAGCTTCTTCGCCCAGACCCGAATGCTGAAGATGCGCACCGAGCGGTGGTGGAGGCGCTATCACGCGAAGTCAAGGAGCTCTCAGTACCTTTGGATATATCTGCTAGTGCTATGACTGAAAGGCTTGTCAGTAATCAGAATGCGCTCGCGTGTGGCCTACAGTGCATTGCTGGGCTTCCGCTCCAGCCAGACGCACTCCCGGCGTTCATTGAGGCCGGAGGACTGGATGCGCTGCTTGATGTGGTTATGCGGGGCCCTCTTTCCCTTCCCGGCGAAGACTATCCAAACGGGAGTCTCCGGGATGCTTGCAGTGCATTAGCTAGTCTGATGGAGGACTCGTCTTCGGAAGCTTTGGCAGAGGCTCTTGTCGTGCGACAGGCAGCGATTCCACTCGTCAAGCAGATGTCCTATATATGCGGTCTTGAATACGTCGACAGAGCCTCTGACGTCCCTCGTACGCTACCTTTCCTAGCCAAATGGAACCAGACGCTGCGAACACAGATAATCTCCGAAGCTCAGCGGCTGAGCTCTTCGGATTCCAAAGACTTAGCACCAGGTGCAGTGATTGTCCTATGGGGGCTGATCGACGGAGCTCAGGCGTGCAATATCGACGAGATAACAAAATTCGCCGAGTCTGAAAAATACGTTCCCTTCTTCCTCACCCCATGTGAGCCGGGCGTGGGCGAGGCTATCATGAAGGCAGCGATCAATGCACTCGCACTGCAAATAGGTCAACCGGGAGACCAACTAGGTAAAGGGATAGCTACACCTGAGATGGTCGAGAAGCTTGTCAACCTCCTCGAGTTCGATACTTCGTCGTCGATGCCAATCTTACGAGCACTCGTTTTGCCTACGAGTCAAGAGGGGGCCGAAGGGACAATTAACCTGGACGAAGACTCCAAGCGCACCAATAAGCCATTCTGTCAAATGTTCAGCAAGGCGATCAAAGCCCGGTGCGAGGCAATCCAGGCGTTGGCATCCAAGAACACCAACGATAGGGAGATCGAGGCGACCATCCAGGAACCATCAGAAGAGGGGCAGGCCAACATGAAGAACGTGAACATGCTCAAGGTGCTTGTGGAGGAGCAGCACATAGCAATGGCTCTTCTTGCCGGTGGTCTCCTCGACTACCAGCAATACCTTCTCTCGAGTCCTTCTCCCCTCACCCGGCGCGCAGGACTCAACCTTCTCAACGCGCTTTGCCATGACTCTTCCCCGATGAAAGATTTCGAGTACGTGCCCGGCATCATCGATACGTTCAAGCCTATCGTGGTGCGCCTGCTCGACGACTCTCGTGCACTGATTCGGGCACTGGCGTTAAAGTGGCTAAGCAGTATCATGGGGTACAGGCACCCGAAAAGCGAGAATCCGGTGCGATACCAGCCCGGGATTGACTTCGTGATGGAGTACGTGACTGAAAAGAAGCTGGTGGCGATGCTAAAGAGGGCGGGACGGGACGCAACGGCGGCTGCCAAGATGATTGGGTTGATGGCAAGGTTCTCGACTGGGTCGGATGTGCAAAATCGCCTGAAAACAAACCAGGAGCTAATGGAGCTGCTGTGGAATGGGGCATTTGGGGTTATGGAGCAGGTGAGCTGAGAGCGCGCGCATATATTCGAAATTTATTCACTTGTTTTGGTAGGCCTCTCCAGGTGAGGACGAAGACATATCTGAGGGGATATGGGACGCATGGAACACCGAGAACCCAAGTGGACAAGCTCTGTTTGAGATCTTTGACCCCGTCATCGACTGCGCAATCATTACCTCGCACATCCTCCCTCGCCTTGAACGGCTCACAGACAAAGAGCCCCCAGAGTTTGCCGAATTAATTGGGAAGCTGCCCGAAATTGCCTCGCCTGCAGTGTTCACGCCGGAGATAGGCGTTTTGTCCCGGTTGTCCGAAATGATAACCAACGAGGAGCAGCTCCCGTACGCCATGACGTCGCTACGCTCTCTGGCCCAAGGATCAATGCTTGCCAAAGTGACACTCGGCCAATCAGACCACATCTATCCGGCGCTGGTTAAGATCCTTCGAGAAGGCACCGAAGATAGCAAGAATGCTATTCTAGACAACCTTTACTGGATAATAGATGCGTCCACGGTCTCCCGCACTCGATTTATGAAAGAAGGCGGCATCAAAGCACTCCTCGATATTATATGTTCAAATGCACCCTCGGACGATTCTCGTCTATCTGGGGGAGCGGCATCCACGCTCGTTTCATTCCTTACCAACTTCCCGGAGGGTGCGCAGTTTATGGTTGATGCAGGAGGAATCCCGATCCTAGAGTCGAAGAAGGACAACGAGGATATGTCCTATGATGTGGGTCGCGCGTTGAGCTTGCTGGAGGAGTATAGAGCTGCCCCCGCTGTCGAGAGGTTCGAGTTTACACCACAGCCATATGCCGTGTTTGGGAGAGAGCAGTCGGATCTGGTAGCGCTGGAACGACTGAAGCAGAACCTGGAGTCGTCACAAGACGAGAAGCAGCTAGCAATCGTCGGAGGTCTCCCTGGGGTGCTCACGGACCTAGTGCGCTCGAGTTCGGAGCCCAAGCCTCTTCTGCAGATCTTGCAAACGCTACTCGTGGCCAATGGCCTGGGGTGGGGTGCAGATACTGTTGCGTTGAGAGCGGTGGAGCGGTGTGGGTTGTGGGAGGCGCTGGAGCCGTTTGTTGAGGGTGAGGAGAAGGAGGTATCGGATCTGGTAGCGAATATACGGGGAGTACTCGTGCCAGAGTCAAGAAGTGATAATAGTGGAAGGGAATGGTGAGGTCGAAAGTCCGAGGATGAGGTTAAACGAGACGACCAAGAGGCTGAGTAGGTCCAGACTTGCGCGTGAAACATATAAATACCCTGTTGAGCGTTGAAAATAATAATAAGAGTAGCCAGTTAATTTAAGTTGAAACGGAGGTTGATCAATTTTCTTCGGCCAGCTCGACCTCACCAATGTTTTCACTAGACGTATATGTTCTGCTCTCACCCAATTTAAAATCTGCGCTCGGTCCTAAAAAAGAAACAAGGCTCGGTGTCCAGGCAAGTCTCAGAGAAGACTTGTCCTCATGTGGAGGCACAACTTCTAATTTGAGGTCATTTTTGAGAGTCACGAGTTGAAATGTGTAGTAATTCGCAAAGAGTGATAAATATATATATATGCGAGAAGAAGAGTAGTACATGGGAGGCATGGCATGGAGGTGTGGGTTGCGCATATACCCATGCACATATCGAGACATTTGCTTAACACAACTGTGCGATACGTGGTACAGGCTTTCTGTGAAGGCGCGCACATCACCGGATCTTAATGTTGAATACAAATTATTGAGGCTGTGAATTTGTGAAGATTGGCCGGGAGGGGAGGCCTCGTGAAGGGTTGTTTCGAGCTGATTCTAAATCAACGATGATGTTTGCCTATCTTCACAACTGTGTGTTTCTTCCCTAAATTCCGCACTCGTACTCCGGGGCTCCCTATATGCGTCCGGTTACTTGCTCGCCGTGAGCACGTGTGCTAATATACAGTAGCCGATACCGGTAGATCGTGTCCCGAGCGAGCTGTAGTACCTATGTGGGGATTGATTCGACAAAATAGGCCAGATCAATGCACATCCAGAAGTCCAAATGACCGCTATTGTACCGAGGGGCTCACATACGCAGGGATGCGGTGTGCCATGAAAGGTATAAAACGACAGGTTTCCCATCTTCGCCTTCAGCCAATCGCCTCCAATCTCTGCTTTGAAACCAAAATTTCCTTCTCACATATCGCCATCCGAAATGGTGTATGCGCTCGACGAATCCGATGTGCAGGGTATCAAGGAGCTTCTGGGCATAATTTATGCCCCGACTCCTGACGACCTGGTCATCAGCTCTGCGCTGGAATCTCTTAAAGCATTAATTGGTACACGTTCTGTGATCACTTTGACTGGACGGCACTAATTAACTGCATGATAGAAACTAAAGGGACAACGACTGGCTCCGATGACGGTAATCACGGAGATGAGAAAGGCGCACAAGAAAATAACCAGGAGAAGATCCCTGCTCTGAAACAGTACATACTCGCCGCGAAACCAGACCTGTTTAAGCATCTCATCGATGTTCCCAAGGGCTCAGGTGTCGAGGAGGATTTTCTAGTGCTATCCGGCAAAGCTGAGCTTATTGGCGAGATGCTGCGCGACTCACCACCTTGCAAGTTGGCCTTCATCCCTTACATCAATGAACTCCTTCACTACGCCTTCCAAGTTAGCCCCGAAGACAGCGCCACGTACAATAGGGGCCAATATTTGCTCAGCCACGCCATCGGCGAGCTACTTTGTCCAGATTCAGAAGCCGAGGATGCACATCGAGTAGCGCTGGAGGCGTTGTCCGATCAAGTCAAAATGCTCTCGGATTATCTGCCCTTGGACCTTTCTGCTAGTGCTATGACCGAAGACCTGGTGGCGAAACAGAAAATGCTCGCGTCTGGATTGGAGAGCCTTGCTGCACTACCCCTCAAACTGGATGCGGTCCCGGCGTTCGTTGAGGCTGGAGGACTAGACGCACTACTCGGCGTGGTTGCACGGGGTACGTTGCCACAACTCTCGAGCGTAGGGTCCCCAAATGATAGTCTCAACGATGCTTGCTATGGATTGTCCAGGCTAATGGATTTTTCGTCGTCAAAAGACCTGGCAGATGCTTTTGTCCAGCGACAGGCGGTGCTCCCGCTTATCAAACAGATCACCCATATATGTGGTCTCGAGGGTGTGCGTTACGCCTCGCACCTTCCGTGTCGCATCCTTGGATCGACCCCCCTGAACTTACTCCTGTTTTCTCGAATTTATTCGGCGCCTATCGGAACGGTTCCAGTGTCACATGACCTCGGCGCCTATGACTTAGCGGTTCAGGGAACCTTCGGAGTATCCTCGGGGTTACTAAGGCTGTGTTGTGCTTCTCTCATATACGGACTCTATTGTTCTTGCTTATCAACGGACACTTCTCGCTTCTTATCGTTCCATTGTATATTCCTTTATGACTCGTACCATTGTTCTCACATGCTTCTTATTTGTATTAGACTAGTATATATACAAGCAGGATTTCGACTGAGGAGACTCAAGTCGAAATACCTTGTCGATTCCCCAATTACAGTACCAGCTATAGTAAAGGGCTTAAGAGCATTTACTGCTGAGAACCAAGTAAGGAACACGTAAGCGTACTGTCCGGAACCCTTGTGTTCATTCCCCTTGTTGCATAGTCACTCCCCGCCTTGGGTCGTGACATTGTATTTCGACTTTTCTAGGCTTTACGCCTCCCTTTGTCCTGTCCGGCATTACTGCCCATTCCCCCGTGCACATCACCTTGGGCCTAGCCCGTTCTCATAACTTTGGTCGTTAAGACAACGCGTTTCTGTGCGTTGAGTACAAAGGAGACGTCACACATCACGTGTTAGACTATCCCTAGTGCGTTCGAGACCGGGTTTGAACAAGTGTGTGTACGGTAAGACTCGTACTTCACCCTCTCGTTGTGTGAAACCCATTTGGGTGCCAACGTTGAAACACTACCCCTTCGTACATTGTTGACCAACCCTGAAGAAGGGCGTCCCTAGTCCCCCGTGACTATCAAAACGCGCGCTGCTCCGGCAGACCGATATATGTCCCAGTCCTTTACCCACGTCATCCATATTACCAAACAAGACAAAGTCCGTTACCCGTGCCATACCACCTGCCAACACTACCAGTGCTGGAAAAGTCCTCAAATCCTTGAGAAGTACAAACAACGTCCAACCAAAAGCACCCTACTCCAATCTTAAAACATTACTCCTCCCGTACAACGCTACTCTGGCTCCTCAACGCCAAACCCTATACCAGCGCCTTACCCAATGTCCTTCGCAGCCCAACGTACGGCCCGCGACGAGCGAGCAGCATCCAGGGCCAGCAATCGAGAAGAAGACCCTGATCGAACGACTGTGCCAGGAGCCTTCCAATCACATGCAAACGCCCCAGCATCCCTCGAAGACATATTCTCCCTACTCCAGGACCTCATCCAAGACGTCAAGGACCTCGACCGCCAAAATAGGGCACAAGCCGAAGAACTTGCTGCATTCAGGACCACCTTACGATCGGACATCGGGGCCCTACAAGAAGACATCACGTCAATTAGAAATACCATCCAAAGCGCCCCAAAGGATCCTGGCATCCCCGCCTTTACTCCAGTACCCCCACCGTCCAGATTCTCCGCACCTCCACCAGCTGGGCCTAGCACTTCGAGACGCCAAACTACTCCCTTCGAATACCGACTCCCTGAACACAAGGGGAAAGGAAAAACCCCGAAACGGGAAACTTCCTTCGGACTAGAAGATGAGGACGAAGAAGAACCTGGAATGGGAATTAGGCTCAAAATGCCGGAAGCATTCGACGGAAAGACAAGGGGGAAAGCAGTAAAACAATGGGGAGTAAGAATGGCACTTTACCTAGCCCAACCCAAATGGTCCCGGGCATCTGAGGAGGAAAGGATAGTCTGCATCCTCCAAAACACCAAGGACGCCGCTGCAGATTGGGCCCAACCCCTCATCGAACGATTACTCAAAGGGGAACGTACAGGGCCCATAGCCTCCCTACAGGCACTTGACTCGGCTCTCACAGAAGCCTTTGGAGACCCAGACGCAAGGCGCGCAGCAATCCGCAAAATCAACACTCTCACACAGACCAAGGACGCTGTATCCTACACTACGGAATTCCGCAACATCGCCGCGGACCTAGGATGGGAAGACGTAAGTCTAATGGACCGTTATGACTCTGGGCTTCACTGGAAGGTCAAAGAACTCATCTCCCAGAGAGAGCACCAACCTACGACCCTCCAGGAGCTAATCAACCTGGCAATCAAAATGGATAATGTTCGCATAGAGAATGAGGCCAACCGCCCACCTCGGAATCAGAACAGGGCGCATCCCTCGTCGAGCTCCAAGGAAAACACAGCCCCCAGGGTTTCAAGGGTCCCATCCGCCGACACCCCCAATTTCGTAACCCAGGAGGAAAAGGATCGTCGCCGAACAGCCGGGGTATGCATGAAATGCGGGAAACCAGGACATGGATGGAAGGAATGTAGGACAGGATGGCGGAACAACAAAGAGGAAGGAAAGAAGGAAAAGAAGGTGTCAGGAAATGCTGCGAAAATAGAGGAGGTCAAGGACGAGGAAGAAAGTTCCAGCGATGAGTCAAAAAACGAGTAAGGTCGGATGCTGCCGCTTGCACACCGACCAAGGTCCGCAAATGTAACAATAGAGTAGAATGTCTTGCTATAGGATCCAGCAATCAATTTTTTATCTCTCTACATGCGTTAGCGGACAAAGCGGAAAAGACCACAGAAGCCCTAATAGACTCAGGCGCTTCTCGAAACTTCATAAACCGATCCCTAGTAAAGAAATGGGGACTTCCTCTCATTACCCTTGATACCCCAAAACAAGTCAAAACCATCGATGGATCATCCGTGAAATCTGGAAAGGTCTGGCATCGTGTGGAGCTACCAATTCGTATCAACAACCATCAGCACGTCAGCAGTTTTCTAGTGTGCGAACTTGGATCATATCCAATGGTCTTGGGTTTACGCTGGCTTTCAAAACACAACCCTACCATTGACTGGGGCAAACGATCAATAGAATTTAGAAGCGAGTTCTGCGTAGACAACTGCCTTCCCCCCGAATTTGTTTCATCCGGAATGGAAGAGGAATACGAACCGACCAAGTCCCCACTAGCCGATCAAATTCCAAGGGCATACCATCAATTCCTGAGTGTGTTTGGAGAAGAAGAGTTCAAGAAACTACCTCCCCATCGTCCCTACGATATTGCAATCGATCTGGAAGAAGGGGCCCAACTACCCATGGGCCCTATCTACAGCATGACCCCAGCGGAATCCAAAGCACTCAAGGAGTTGATAGAAACTGGTGGAAGGGAAGGGAAACTAAGGCCCACGAAGGCACCCGGGGGAGCTCCGGTTATGTTCGTAAAAAAGGCTGACGGAACCCTCCGGTTGGTCACGGACTACCGGAAGCTTAATCAAATCACCATCAAGGATAGACACCCTCTCCCTCGACAAGACGAGCTCATGGATAAATTACGATCAGCCAAAATCTTCACAAAGTTCGATCTCAGATGGGGTTACAACAACGTACGGGTAAAGGAGGGCGACGAGTACAAAACCGCTTTCAGGACGAAATATGGCAGCTTTGAGTGGTTGGTCATGCCGTTCGGGTTAACTAACGCCCCCGCCGTATTCCAACGTTTTATGAACGACATCTTCAGAGACTTGCTCGACGTAACGGTCATAGTCTACCTGGACGACATCCTGGTATTCTCCGAGAAGCCAGAAGAGCATGAGGAACACGTAAAAGAAGTCTTACGCCGACTCAGCGAAAACCAACTCTTCTGTAAACCCTCGAAATGCTTGTTTAACGTAACCACGGTACCCTACTTGGGAATAGTCATATCACCAGAAGGCATGTCCATGGAAAAGGAGAAGGTCCGAGCGGTCATGGAGTGGCCTGCCCCAAAGAAAATCAAGGACGTCCAATCCTTCCTAGGGTTCGCCAACTTCTACCGACGCTTCATCCCCGCCTTTAGCACGGTTGCCCGTCCTCTTCACAATCTAACACACAAGGGGCAGGAATGGAAATGGGGAGAAACCGAACAACTGGCATTCGATAGCATAAAAGAAAAAGTGTGCCTCGAGCCGGTATTGATACACCCGGACCCAACAAAACCATTCTACCTAGAGACAGACGCATCAGGCGTAGCGATGGGAGCAGTCTTAAGTCAGCGAAAGGAAGACGGACGCCTACACCCGGTGGCCTTTATGTCGGAAAGCTTCACCAAGCCGGAGGGAAATTATGATACCCATGACAAGGAACTATTGGCAATCATCCGGGCCTTTGAATACTGGAGGATCTATCTGGAAGGCACGGAGAACCCTGTAACCGTGTTCTCGGATCACAAGAACCTCGAGTACTGGCAACATTCCCGTAACTTTAACCGCCGCCATGCCCGGTGGTTGCTAATCCTCGCATCCTACAACTTCGTCATTCATTACCGGCCTGGCAAGCAATCCGATAAACCTGATGCCTTATCTCGAAGAGCCGATTACAACGACGTTCCCGATGAACCGCAAGTGATGCTAAACCAGGAACATTTCGCCAACGCCATAACAACCTTGCCCACGGAGGCCGAGCTCCAGGGGGCCATCCAATTAGCTCTACAGATGGACCCTTCCTTAGAAGCCGTGATGGGGTTCGTATCCCAAGACCAGTCTGCAATGCCTGCCTATGTACGCAATAAGTTCAAGGAATACAAATGGGAGGACGAATTGCTTTGGTATAGGGAAAAGATAGTGGTACCCGATGATGAAGGGATAAAAAGGGATCTGGTCGCCAACTTCCATGACTCCCCGATGGCGGGACACCCAGGCCAAAATCGGACCTTGGAACTGACCTCCCGTCGTTACTGGTGGCCAGGCATGAAGAGCTGGATTGGAAAGTTTGTGGAAACCTGCGAAATCTGCCAAAGGACCAGGAACGCCCCCGGAAAGGAATTACCGTTGATGCCCTTAGAGGTACCCGCACGACCATTCCAGTTCATATCCTACGACATGATCGTCAAACTTCCCCCGTCAAAGGGCTTTGATAGTATCCTGGTGGTGATAGACTCGTTTACCAAGTTCGGTCACTTCATCCCATGCAGGGAATCCATGAATGCCAAAGAGGTGGCCGAGTTGTTCCTACGGGACGTATGGAAATTACACGGAACCCCGGAAAAAACGGTCTCAGATAGAGGAACCCAATTCAACAATAAATTCCTGAGGCACCTATACCAACGCTTAGGGATCAAGCCTTCCTTCTCGACAGCCTACCATCCGGAGACCGACGGCCAAACCGAGCGAGTGAACCAGACGGTGGAACATTTCCTGAGGGGGTATGTCAGCCATGAACAGGACGATTGGGTAAAATGGCTGCCCCTTGCGGAATTCTCATATAACAACGCCTCCCACTCCGCTACTGGAAGGTCTCCGTTCCAGGCCGTGTATGGTAGGGACCCCGTCATGACCCCGTCCAACGCCCCGGCAGGATCTCCTGAGGCCGACGACCTCGCGGACACATTACAAAGAATCCAGGCCGAGGTTGAAAGCGCGCTGCGTTTATCTAAAGAACGGATGGTCGTAGGAAAACCGGAATCGTTCCCGGTGTTTGAGGTTGGGAACCGTGTATGGTTGTCAGCAAAAAATGTCCAGACCTCTAGGCCCTCCAAGAAGTTAGATTACCGCAGGCTGGGTCCCTTCAAGGTGCTGGAGAAAGTTTCAGAAGCGGCCTACCGACTCGCCCTCCCCTCTACTATGAAGATCCACGACGTATTCCATGTGGGGTTGTTATCTCCTGCAAGGAAAGACCCTGAACGACATTTCGAAGAACCGCCTCCCGTGATTGTGGAATCAGGCGAAGAGGAATACGAGGTGGACAAGGTGCTGGACAGTCGTCGGACCAAGAAGGAGGGTTGGGTATATAGGGTGCGATGGAAGGGTTATGGACCGGAAGAGGATACTTGGGAGCCTAAAGGAAATCTGGCAGAAAACGCGGCAGAGGAGCTGAAAAAGTACCACAAGGCTCAGTTTAAACGCGCTCGTGACTCCGCCAAGAAGCGCTAGAAAGGGGGGGGGCAGTGTCGCATCCTTGGATCGACCCCTCTGCATTTATTCCTGTTTTCTCGAATTTATTCGGCGCCTATCGGAACAGTTCCAGTGTCACATGACCTCGGCGCCTATGGCTTAGCGGTTCAGGGAACCTTCGGAGTATCCTCGGGAATTACTAAGGCTGTGTGGTGCTTCTCTCATATACGGACTCTATTGTTCTCGCTTATCAACGGACACTTCTCGCTTCTTATCGTTCCATTGTATATCCCTTTATGACTCGTACCATTGTTCTCACATGCTTCTTATTTGTATTAGACTAGTATATATACAAGCAGGATTTCGACTGAGGAGACTCAAGTCGAAATACCTTGTCGATTCCCCAATTACAGTACCAGCTATAGTAAAGGGCTTAAGAGCATTTACTGCTGAGAACCAAGTAAGGAACACGTAAGCGTACTGTCCGGAACCCTTGTGTTCATTCCCCTTGTTGCATAGTCACTCCCCGCCTTGGGTCGTGACATTCCGTCCGCTCTTCCTGCACTCGCCAAGTGGAACGAGATTCTACTAAAGCAGATCGTCGCCGAAGCCGAGACACTCTTCGCGTCGAATCCCAAAGACCTAGCACCGGGCAACTTAGTCGTCCTACGGCAGCTTATCACTGGGGCTGAATCGTACAATATCAATGAGCTAAACAAACTTGCCAAGTCTGAGGGATGGGTCCCCTTCTTCCTCACTCCATGCGAACCAGGGGCTGGCGAGGATTTTATGAGGATAGCGAGTGAGGTACTCGCGGACCGGGCGAGTCAACCGGGGCACCAGTTGTATAGATCGATATCCACGTCTGAAATGATCGAAAAATTCGTGAACCTGCTCGCGTTTTATTCTACGCGGGAAAGTCCACAAGACTCGCTATCAGTGCTCACTTTTCAGCAACTTGTTTCGCCCACAACCGCAGAGGACGCTGGAGAGGTGATTTTGTCGGACGAAGAGCTCGAACGCGCCAAAACGACTTTTTGTGGGATGTTCGATCAGGCTATCAAGGCTCGGTGCCAGGCAGCTCAGGCGTTGGCGCCCGCGAGCTCTTCCGACAAGGACGAAGAGGGGGTCTTCCGAGAGCCGTCAGAAGAGGGACTCGCAAACATGAAGAACGTGAGCTTGCTAAAGGTGCTTATCGAGTGCCAATACATCACTACGGCTCTTCTCCCCGACGGTCTCTTCGACTATCAAAAATACCTCCTCTCCAGCCACTCAGCCCTTACCCGCCGTGCGGGACTCGAGTTTCTCGATACACTCTGCCACAGTCCTTACTCGATAGAAGGCTCCAAAAACCACTCCGATATCACCGACGCATTCAAGTCCACCGTGGTGCACATGCTTGACGACTCTCGTGCGTTGATTCGGGTCTTGGCATTAAAGTGGTTAGGCAACATCATAGACCATCCGGTGCGGTATAAGCCTGGGTTTGATTTTGTGATGGCGTCTGTAAGCGAGGAGAAGTTGGTGGCGGCGTTGAAGGGGGCGGAACAAGCTGTGGCAGCAGCTGCCAAGGTGATTGGGTCGATGGCGAAGTATTCCACAGGGTGGGAGGTGAAAGACCGGTTGAGGAAAAACGAGGTACTGGTGGAGCTGCTGTGGAACGGAACATTTTGGGATAGTGAGAAGGTGAGTCAGGTTCGTGCACATATATAGTCGAGTTTATCTAAGTTACATGCTATTTTAGGCCTCTCCGGATGAGGATGAAGACATATCGGAAGGTGCATGGACATGCGTATCAGACGTCGGACTATGGAGCGGAGAGGCTCTGAACTGGATCCTAGACCCTATTGTCGACCACGCAAGTATCGCTTCGCACATCCTCCCTCGCCTTGAACAGCTCAAAAGTAAAGAACCCATCGAATTCGCCGACTCCCTCAAATGGCTCCCCGCAATCGCCTCCCTCGTTATCTTTACACCCGAAACCGGCGTCCTTTCTAGATTGTCTGAAATGATGGCCAATGAGGAGCAACTTTCAGACGCCATGCAGTCGCTGAACTTTTTGAGCCAGGGATCCATGCTCACCAAAGTCACACTTGGCCAATCGGACCATATCTATCCATCGCTCGTTAAGGTCCTCAATGAGGGCACTGGGGATAGCAAGTACGCTGTTCTGGTCGTGCTCCAAGAGCTCTTGAACACGTCCACTGTCTCCCGGACACGATTCATGAACGAAGGCGGGATTAAAGCGCTGCTCGACATTATCCAGTCGGCTGTGCCCTCGGACAATCCTAATCTATCTCATTGGGCGGCGTCCGCGCTCGTTTCATTCCTTTCCGACTTCCCAGAGGGCACGCAGCCGATGATTGATGCTGGAGTTATCACGATTCTGCAGTCGAAGAAGGACAGTGAGGATATATCCGACGACGTGGGTAGTGTGTTGAATTTGCTGGAGGAGTATAGAACCGCACCAGCTGTCGAGCGGTTCGAGTTTACAACGGCGCCGTATGCTGCTTTTGGGAAAGAGATACCGGACGCGGCGGCGCTGGAGCGACTGAAGAAGAACCTGGAGTCGTCGCAGGATGAGAAGCAGCTAGCGATCGTCGGAGGTCTGCCTGTGGTGCTCACAGATCTAGTGCGCTCGAGCTCGGAGCCCAAGCCTCTTCTGCAGGTCTTGCAAACGCTCTTTGTAGTCAAAGATCTACCATGGGATGGGCATATGGTTGCATTGAGGGCAGCAGAGAGGTGTGGACTATGGGAGGCGCTGAAGCGGTTTGTTGAGAGCGATGATAAAGAGGTATCAGGTCTGGCAGCGGGCATACAGCGGGCGATCGTGCCCGGGCGGAATGGCGAACTGTGAATGGGTAACGGCGGACAATAATGGTGAGGGTGGAAAGCAGGACCGCCAGGCTAGGGGAGAGCACAATGACGATAAGGACACACCATAGGACTGGCTACCACATGAAATGTAAAGGCTTTATTATACGTTGAAATGATAAGAGTAGTTGACACGTTCACATAAAAATATATTCAGACATTTCTACTTGGTCAGTTCGATCTCACTAGCGTTGCTAACAATTGTATATGCGCCAGTCCTGTTTACTGTTGGACCGAGAATCGCGCTGACATATTTATGTAGAATGGCAGTGCCGAGTCTTTCAGTTGTGGCGCCCAAACTTTAGTTTATTCCTCTCCTAGTTGTCGCTGTGGTTATATAAGATTGCTCAAGGTGCAACATTTCGTGGAATCCAAACCACAGTAAAATAGTCTCAAGCAACCGTGAGTTACCTGGATTTGGTGATGATTGGTGCTCTCCATGACAGGCACGTGACGGTTACCAGCTCGGTGTTTTGCCTGCGACCTCAACGCCGGCAGTATTGTGCTCCAAAATCCATCACGAGGACTTGCCTGCTCAACAAAACGCTCATGGGCTCGGAATAAACTCGGGGTATTACTCAGAGACTACGCAGACCGAGCCTCTTTTTTGACTATTGCGTACTAGCTCTCAACTTTATACCTGTGGTGCTTGGACGATTCACGCGCACTCACCTGTGATACTGCTCTTTTGAACGTGTTCGCTCTCCATTTGCAGACGTGTCCATCGTCGTCACTCACGCCATAGAGTCTGACCAAGCCGTGGACTTCTGACTCGCTCGTTGCTTACCGGTGAATTACACAAAACGCCTATCATATAAGTTAAGCTTGCAGGAATCTCGGTTAAAGTCAACATCTTGCTTGGCACCACCTTCGGATTCGAACTACATGGCGAGCTCAACGCTTACGCTTCCTGTAGACCCCTTGTCGGCGCTGCCCGCTTCTAGGGCTTCTTTTTCCAAATCCAGGTCTGGAGGGATTGATCGTGCTGCGTCTCCGAGTGCTGCCCGTAGCCGGCACCCTCATGACTCTGAGGCTATCGAGTTGAATGTGCTCGGGTCTCAGAAAGATGATTCTACCTCGACGAGGGGGAGCGTGGAGGTGCCGGCGTGGAATATGAGCCCGAAAAAAGAGTGGATGGCAATTGGTGCTTGCTGCTGGTGCCTGTTTCTGGTAAGCGATTTGTAGTGTTTATGTGTGACTTGAACCTAAAAGTACATGATGCAAACTACAGGCTGGCTGGAATGACGCGACTACTGGTCCGCTTTTGCCAACTATCCAAGGATACTACGGTGTCAATTTCACTATAGTCTCCATGCTGTTCGTCTCGAACACTGTCGGATTTATCTCAGCTGCTGTACTTAATGGTACGCTTTGATTAAATAAGTAATGCTCTAACGTACTAAATACCCGCGTAGTTTTTATGACGGACCGCTTTGGGTTCGGAAAGGTCATTCTGTTGGGTATGTACTTTAATGAAGTCTCCGCAAGTTATAGATACTGATATTAGTGGTGTAACAACAGGTGGTCTGCTCCAAGTCCTAGCATACTCGATCCTCGCCCCTGCTCTTCCCTTCCCGGTAATGTGTGTTGGTAAGTCTGGATGAAGTTGTTTACTATAGTTGAGACTGAATCTTTGAACGAACACAGCGTACGCCATCAACGGATTTGGTGAGTTTTAAATTGCAATTTGCATATTTTGATCGCTTACGCCACTTCAACAGGCATCGCTTTACAAGACGCTCAAGCAAATGGACTCGTTGCAGCCCTTCCCAACAACGCATCAGCGAAAATGGGCTTGCTACACGCGGTGTATGGTCAGTACCATATGGCTTACTCTTCTTTTTTGCCTTACGCATGTCGTTGTTGTATACAGGTGCCGGAGCATTCGTCGCCCCACTCGTCGCGACCCAATTCGCCCAAATGCCTCGATGGTCATTCCACTATCTTACCTCGCTCGGACTCTCACTCAGTAACGCAATCGTGCTCTTAGTGATATTCAAACTTCGGCCTCAGGACGGTGTGCTCCTCCTGATTTACCTGTTGAGACTAGCATGACTTATATTGCGATATCCAGAAATTTTGGGTATTACCCACGAGCACACGGAAGCTAACGCCATCGACCAAGCAAATGAACAACAGAACAAGTATAAGCAGATTTTCGGCTCGCGGGCTGTTCAGCTCATGGCGTTCTTTATTTGGGTCTACGTTGGGGCCGAGGTTACTATTGGAGGTAAGTTATCGTTTATTATGGGGGTATTCTAGCTAATACAAAAGTATCTTAGGATGGATTGTTACTGTGAGTACTCGAGTAATATTTACCGGGCATGATTTATATCTTTGGCTCTAGTTTGTCATCGAGGAGCGTGGTGGAGGGCCATCTGCCGGTTACATTTCCAGGCAAGTACTATAGCACCTATCATCTTCACTGAAACTTACCTTGCTGGAATTGCAGTGGTTTCTTCGGTGGTAAGTTATATCCATTTGGTACGTGTATGCACCTCAAACCGCGCCATTTGCAGGCTTGATGCTCGGACGCGTCGCGTTACTCTGGGTTAACGAAAAGGTAAGTCGAACCAAGATACTAGCTGCTGTGCTTACGCTTGACGATGGTCCCATAGATTGGAGAGCGACGAGTTGTCTACCTCTACACGGTCTTAGCCATCGCATTGGAGCTTACTATCTGGCTTGTCCCGAACCTTATCGGGAACGCTGTAGCCGTCTCGCTTGTTGGTATGCTGATAGGTGAGCACACTTTATTACGAAGATTATGCAAGTAACTGGGCTGAAGATATATGGCTTGAAGGGTACGTTGGTGCAAAGCATACTTAATATTTCGTCTAACTCTCAAAAAACAGACCGATCTATCCAATTGCGATGAACATAACCGGGACTATTGTACCTAAGAGGTTTGTGTGTTAAAAACGTGGTGTACAAGGCATAGACGCTAAGATGATTTGCACAGGATCCTCACTGGAAGTATAGGTTGGATCGCTTCGTGAGTAACTCCGGCGTATAGGCAAGATTGTGTCGACTGACTGGTCTTGCGTATAGTTTCGGACAGGCAGGATCTGCTGTGTTCCCGTTCATCACGGGTGCTGTAGCACAAAAGGTTCGGCGCACTCTCACCAATCTCGTTGTTTCAACCTTTTCTGACTGGTTATTATGATTTGTAGCATGGCGTCAAGGTCCTACAGCCAATGTAAGCTAACACAGTCCTCTCGTATTATTTTTATGAACCCACCTGACTCTTTTTTATATAGTTTGGTTGGGATGCTGGCCGCTATGGTCGTATTGTGGACGTTGATTCCTTCAAGCCCAAAGCGACGTGGAGATTGAGATGTCACCGGGTGGTAGTGCCAAAAGATTTTGTTTTTCAATTGTACAAAACTATATCCAAAACATAACTACTTTCAATTCACTTGCAAAACGAGGTTTCAACCGTTTGTTGTTGTTTGTGTAAGCTGTGGCGTAACGCTCACCTCAACCCCTAGGAGTAGAGTGTGAGAACAACCTCCGATGGTTGGACGTAAATCAACCCATCTTGCCATCCACGAACCAGCTATGATTTCACTTATCACTAATATTGCCGCACCACCGGCAAATTACACATCATAACCTAGCTGCACTCATATAACGGCAAGCTCTACGTGAACTTGCTCTCTCTCTAGTTGTTCAGAATGGCGAGTTCGACGCTTAGTCTTCCCGTGGACGCCCTTTCGGCACTCCCTGCTGCTGTTCGAACTTCGTTCTCAAAGTCTCGGTCTAGCGTCATCGAGCGTGCTGCGTCTCCGAGCCCTTCTGGGCATAGACGTGCCCATGATCATGAAGCTGTGGAGATGGACGTGCTTGGGCTCCAGAGCACTGAGACGGTGACAACGAGGGTTACGACGGAGGTCCCGGCGTGGAAGCTGAGTCCTAGGCAAGAGTGGACTGCGATTGCCGCTTGTTGTGGCTGTTTGTTCCTGGTAGGTTGAGCTGGACTTTACTGTGGTAACCTAGATTATGATAGTTTAACTGTCTCGCTTTCGCCGTTATCAGGGCGGTTGGAACGACGCGACTACTGGGCCGCTCTTGCCAACTATTCAAGCTCATTATGGTCTTGGCTTCACTCTAGTGTCGATGCTGTTCGTTTCGAGCTGCATTGGGTTCATATCGGCTGGTGTACTCAATGGTCAGAAACTCTGCCATGGATAATCTAAACATACTCACTGTTTTCGTCTGGGCCATGTAGTTTTCCTGACCGACCGTTTTGGGTTTGGAAAGATTGTTTTATTCGGTGGTTTGACCCAAGTTGCAGCATACTCAATCCTTGTGCCTGCGCCTCCTTTTCCAGTCATGTGCATTGGTAAGCTCGGATAAGAGCTATGATGCGCCCAGAACTAACGGGAGATGAGTACAGCCTACGCTATGAATGGGTTTGGTGGGTCTGGGGTCGATTACCGGGATTCGCCACAGCTAATATCTCCCCATAAGGTATCGCCTTACAAAATGCACAAGCAAACGGGTTCATCTCATCTCTTCCGAACAACGCCTCTGCGAAAATGGGCTTACTTCATGCAGGATATGGTGAGCCTTGCGCAACCCGAATGTCCTCATTCTCAGCTAACTATCTGATTTCAAACAGGTGCCGGGGCATTTACTGCGCCGCTCGTTGCAACCCAGTTTGTTCAGCTCCCGAAATGGTCTTTCCACTACCTTACCTCGCTTGGGCTGTCGCTTGCCAACGTGATTGTGTTGGTTATAGTTTTCAAACTTCGACCTCAAGATGGTATGTCCATTTTCCCCCCATCTCGACAGTCTTGTGATCGCAGCCCTTACCTTTTTGTACAGAAATCTTGGGTATCTCGAGTGACCATGTGGACCTTACCACCAACACAAACGAACAAAATAAATACAAACAAATCCTCAACTCGCGAGCTGTTCAACTTGTCGCATTTTTCTGTTGGGTCTATGTTGGAGTCGAGGTTACTATTGGAGGTGAAGCATTGACTTTTGTGTGGTAATCAATTTGATTAACACCGTTTTATACAGGGTGGATTGTCACGGTATGCACACAAACATCATCAATCGAAGAATAAGTGACCCAGTTTCCTTGCAGTTCGTCGTCGAGGAGCGTGGTGGAGGTTCGTCTGCTGGATACATTTCTAGGTAAATCCATTAATTCTCATTGATTCCTCCTTTACTTACCACCTTGACATCCAGCGGCTTTTTTGGAGGTTGGTTATAATACATGCCCTATTGCATACGATTGACATTACTTATCACAGGCATAATGGTTGGACGTGTTGGGCTACTTTGGATAAATGAGAAGGTGCTAATTTCTATTACCTAAGAGTGAAATCCTATTTAACATGCCCTTTTGTGGTAGATCGGAGAGCGCAGAGCTGTTTACCTCTACACGCTTCTAGCTATCGGACTGGAACTGGTGATCTGGCTAGTCCCCAATATCATCGGAAATGCCGTGGCCGTATCTCTAGTTGGACTACTGCTTGGTGAGGATGTTTCATCCGAGGGTTCCCTGCCCTGTCTAACTGACAGACATACCGGATTTTAGGGTATGTCCGTTTAGCAGGAGAGAGGCTTTCGGCCATAGTTGACGCTCGAACTTCAGTCCGTTTTATCCCATTGCGATGAATGTTACAGCAAAAATCGTGCCCAAATGGTATGCCTGAGAGTGTGCCTCCAACACTAATAACACTAATGTTTTCTCTATAGGATTCTCACTGGAAGCATAGGATGGATAGCTTCGTGAGTGGATGCAATAACAGCATTTGCATCTTATGACTAACCTTGACCACCCACACAGCTTCGGACAAGCAGGGTCTGCAGTATTCCCTTTCATAACCGGAGTGCTAGCTCAAAAGGTTAGCAGACAACCTTCCTTGCACAAACGACTTTGGCTGACTTTTATTTTGCAGCATGGTGTCAAAGTCCTACAGCCAATGTGAGTGCATATATCTGCGTTTTCTTTTTTCATCTGACCAACGATTGTTCGACAAGTCTGCTTGGCATGCTCGCTTGCTTGATTGTGTTGTGGTCTTTAGTCCCTTCAAGTCCAAAGCGGCGTGGGGATTGAACTGCCAGCGGGTGTTGGTGTCAATATATCAAAAAAAATCAGTATGTTCTATTGGATTGTATGCAATGAAGTTGTTTCTTTCGAAACGTCTACAAAAAAACAACCGAATATTCTTCTTTGGAAGAGTTTTGTTCTTTTCTACCTTCTACTCAGGCTTACTAAGAGGGGGTGATGGTCAGGTGGACTCAAATGAGCAGGGGTAACTCCACCAGTCTGACGTTCTACCAGATGTACGCATGCACCCATCACGCCGCCATAGCCGAGAAACCCCTGAGCATATATGCTATTCAGTCCGCCGAGTGTGTATAAGTATACCTCCTAGCATTGGTGCGTCGTTTTCAACTCCCATGATATTCGATTCTGTTGAGCCTGGGATAGAACTTAACGAACGACAGGAGAGAAGTATCTATATCAAGCACAACACACACCAAAAGCCACCAAGGATGGAACCCCTTGTACTTTTGGTTGGTGTTTTTAAGCTATTCATTTAATGACGCATCATTCACACATCTTAACGATGTAGGCTTGCCTAGCTCTTTATTCTTGTGTATCTCCTGTCGAAGCATCCCACACCATATCACCGCGCCAAGCAAACACCAGCGATATTTCTTGGTGGACCTGCCCAGACGTACCAGCGACGCAATGTGCATATTTAACTGTACCCCGAGATGTGAGTTCACAGTAGTCCAAACAGTTATATGAGGGCTCACATTATTTCACCATGGATTAGTATTCAAAACCAGACGCCAATGAGACCGTATCGATTTTTCTACGAAGAATTCCTGCTGCCGTGTCCGCTCAGGATCGTCTTGGGAGCATCATTACCAACCCTGGTGTTAGTACTAGCCCGAATCTATCGTTCTTCGTCTCATACTTGACTGTAGGGTCCGGGCGGTTCAGGCAGCGGATTTGTGGTTTCTTTCGGTCCTGCTCTCAGTGCTCTTACGGATGGGCGATATGACATAGTTGGGTTTGACCCACGGCAAGTACATTTACTGATGATAAGCTAACGGTCTAACTCTGCGTGCTCTGGGCCGCAGGGGTGTGAATATGACGCTGCCACCTATGGGATGCTACCCGACAGAAGCACACGGGCTTCACCTTGCCTATCAAGAAGCTTTGTAGGTCCCATTCAACGTTCGTGGTTATGAAGTACCCTTACACCCTCTGATAGATTGGGAACCCCGTTCGAGGCCCGGGGAGTTGAATCCTTACCAGCTGCTGTCCGCGCGGCAACCGAGCGAGCTTTCTTCATCAAGCTAAATGCTACCCAAGAGGCCCTATACGATGCGTGCAAGACAAGTGGGAATAAAGCTACACTGGAAGCAATGACAACTGCACTCGTCGCAAGGGATATCGATCGCATATCTGAAGTACTTGGGGATGAAGGTATCAACTATTGGGGGTACGCGAAATGCGCGCTATTTTCAGCATTTTGGGCTAACTTCTGGTTGACAGTGTCTCGTATGGGACTGTTCTAGGTGCTACTTTGGCCGCCATGAAACCGCAGCGGATTAGACGCATGCTCTTGGACGGTGTATGTGATAGCGAGGCCTACCATCGAGACCCGTTTCGATTCGTGCACAACGATCTGGCGGATTCTCAAAAGGTTCGCCTTACCTGAAACGCTATCCTGTCAGACAATAACACGACTGCTAGGTACTCACGGGGTTCTTTGACTCTTGCGTGGTGGCCGGACCCGAGCGCTGCGCGTTTGCCAAGAAGAATCAGACGTCTTCAAAACTCCAGAGCCGTCTCGATGCTCTATACGAGCGCCTGCGGGCTCAACCTTTGCCTGTTTCGACTTCGCCCGCGGGGCCTGGAATTTTAACAGCGTCGGCGCTCCGTGCAGTCATGGTTCAGGCTTTGTATGCTCCAGCAATTTGGCCTATGGTTGCGCAAGGTAGTTGCAGACTTTTGCATGATACTTTTTTGACTTATTTCAGCCATCGGCAGTGCTTGCGGATGTTGAGCGAGGAGACGGGGTAGGAGCATATACAATAGTATATGGGCGGTTTGTGGACATTCACCCCCAAGCGCCAGATGAGGTAGGCGCCAATCTTGTTTCAGCCCTTGAGATCACTGATGATGATGTTGGTTTGAAGAATGTCTTCAATAGGTACATGGAGAGGACGCAGCTTGTGACCACAGCAGCTGGTATTTTATGTAGTGACACAAGGCCGACACCGAAAAGTCTTGACAACTTCATCAAATAGTGAGCTTCTCTCCCGATCTGAGACTTGTCAGTTGACATAATGTTCGTAGCGTCCACAACCTCTCGACGTTTACTCCTATAGGAGAAGAGTTTTCTTTTCTACCTTGGCAATGCACACACTGGAACATCACCCCGGTCGAGCGATATGATGGCCCTTGGGGTGTTGCTGAAGGACTCAAAAAAACTAGGTTTGTTTCTACATAATTTTTCTCGTGAGCTGATCCTTACAAACCTGCAGCTACCCGATTCTATTTACGAGCTTGAATGCGGATCCAGTAGCGCCGCTCTCCGCTGCGGTCAAGATGACTAAAGCATTCGGGAACCAATCCGCTGCGTTGCTTGTGCAGGAAGGGTACGTCCCATCTATCTTCTATGCGTGCTCAATGCTGAGGCATCTTTGTGCATAGCTTCGGTCATGCAACGTAAGTCACGTTTTTAGAGTAACGGCCGGCATGTTCCAGCTTAAGTTTGAGATACAGTATCGCACATCCATCGCTATGCACTGCGAAAGTTCTGCACGACTACTTCGTCCAAGGTACTATTCCAACTCCTGGTACAGTTTGCAAGCCCGAGTGAGTGGATTTTGAGAGCGCACTCGAACGAGTCAACTGATGAGCGCATCTAGACCGGGGTATCTGTTTCCAGAGAATAACACGAGCTCCACGTCGAAATCGAAGCGAGAGTATGTGGGGGACATGTCTGGAACAGATAGAGGTTTACTTGCGGCTCTGGAGGACATGAGCAACGCTCTGGCCGCTCAGCTTCGTCAAAGCGCTGGGGTTTAAATTCGCTTGTAATTATCGTGTATAAAAAGACCAAACCACTTGCAAGATTGGCACACGTTCGAAGTTAGTCAACCGCAGTGTGTTCATGGGGTGGCATCGAGGTTCGGCTGTTGGGTTGTCGGATAGGGTTCTTCCGAAGATACGCAGCCGGGCGGCAAACATGTGGATAGGAGTCACCCCTGATGTGTGTTGATTGCCGGAAGCGCTGGGCGTCTAGAGTGTTGAACGACACAACACACGCCCTCGACGTCTGTAGCAACGGATAGATGTCGTCGACGATATACAATGTAGGTCCAATATCATGTGTATGCATTGTTGATCTCATTCTCTTGCCAGCATCGTTCACTCCAGCCCACCGGCACTGCCGCTCCTCCCGCCGGCGCACCACCCCCGCCCCCACCACCCCAGACAATGCTTGCTGCATCTCAGGCAACTGTTGCTCGTTTCGAGGAACTTCTCGACACTGTGAAGCATGCATACGACGACGCAACCCGCGAGTCGATTGCCTTGAAGCTGCAGCGTGACGAGTACGAAGCGAAGAGTAGGTCGTCCCTCCCGGATTGTCCGGCCCCGCTTACCCCCTGCAGTCAACGCACAGGTCAACGAGCTCAACCATATTCGCCAATCACTCTACGAACTCGAAGCTACACACAAGGCCGTACGTCTGCGCTACGAGGAGGAGTTTTCACGCCTTAGCCAGGAACTTGCCTCGCGCCCCGTCGCACCCGCACCTGCTCCGCCCCTCCCTACCCTTGGTGCCGGCCCCGGTCCTGCTCCATACCCACCTTCCGCCGAATACGAACGCGAGGATCGTGAGCGCGAGCGTGAGCGGGACCGCGAACGAGACCGTATCGCCCGGGACCGCGAGCGCGAGATTCGTGAGCGCGAGAGGGAACGTGAGCGTGACCGCGACAAGGACCGCGAGATGCGAGACCGAGAGCGAGACCGTGAACGTGATCGTGACCGCGAGATGCGTGGCCCCGAATTTGCCCATGCCGGCAAACGTGGTGGCGGTGGCGGGCCAACCAGCAGCAGGGACAAACCCGCAGCTGCCGCAGGCCCGCCTGCTAGCTCGTCCAAGCAGGACCGTGACCGTGCAGGCCCCGCCTCTGGTGCGTATTCGCATCGGTTTTAGACAGTTTGTTTCCTGTACTTTCATGCAAACCGAATCTCTATTATGACTAGCTTTTTACATTTTCTGTACTGATAACTAATACCTCTCCTTTTTCTAGAGACATCTAAACCTTACGCATGGGACCCCAGCTCGCCTACTTCTCCGCGCGCCCATCCCTCTGCCCCACCAGCTAACCAAGTCGTTCCTCGCCCTGGCCCTCCTCCCGAGCCCATGGACCTCGAACCCGACCTTGTTGGTCCCGAGTGCAAAAAGGAAGGCGGCGACTGGTTCGCTGTGTTCAACCCCAAGGCTAAGCGCGCACTGGACGTTAGCCTGACGCTTACCTTGGCCCACGAGAGGTGAGTCCTCAATCTTTCTCGAAACCACCTGTGGCACTGTCGTTGTCATCGTTGGGTTGAGATCCATCTCTGGTACCTACCTGATTTTTATCTCAACGACCTCGTTACGTCACCCCGCCCGGTGCTCCGGTATCCAGGCGGGTGGGATAGGATCATATTTTTCGGGCCTGGATACGTCGGTGGTTGTGCGTTTACTGAGCTTGTGTTTTGTAGCGTTGTTTGCTGCGTTCGGTTCTCGCATGACGGCAAATACTTGGCTACAGGGTGCAATCGGAGCGCCCAGATCTATGATACTAAGACAGGCGCTAAAACTTGGTGAGTTTAGGTTTTGGTTTCATCAGGTTTTGTGCTCTGGTTTGGATAAGTGGAAGGGGGGTATACGTACTTGCTCGGAGGAACATTATGGTGGTGGTTGGGACTGGGATGCAGCTTATCTTTTTGCCAGCAAGGTTGCAGCTTTCGGAGCGAGGGGTTGATGCAAAATTTGCCACTTGTGTTGAAATTCTTTGGGCGGCAGGCAAGTGGGCGGCTCCCTTGGGTGCTGAGGTCTGCCGGTGGTCGCCCACGTTGTGACGTGTGTTCGCTTCTTGCTTCGAGATGATGGTTTAATGTCCCCTTGATCTACATTCTGCCCGTTCTGTTCCGTCCCAATGCTAACTTATTCTGCAGCGTTCTGATCGACGAAGCGGCGACCAAGACTGGCGATTTGTACATTCGTAGCGTATGCTTCAGTCCGGATGGAAAGTATCTTGCGACAGGTGCAGAGGACAAGCAAATCAGGGTATGTACTTGTTGATTGAGTGGTGTATTTCGTACCTACTGATAGACCAAATGTCTTTTACTTGAATCTCGATTTGGCATTACCAACACTACTGGACCCCTCGCGATCTAAAGATTTGGGATATCGCTAAGAAGCGGGTTCAAAAGTATTTCGATGGCCACACACAGGAAATCTACTCGCTCGACTTCTCGCGTGACGGCCGGCTGATCGTGTCCGGTTCTGGCGACAAAACGGCTCGCATCTGGGACATGGAAACCAACCAGTGCAAGGTCTTGCAGATTGTTGAGCCCGACGTAGTCGATGCGGGGGTGACAAGCGTGGCGATTTCGCCTGATGGGCGCCTCGTCGCAGCGGGTTCGCTCGACACCATTGTTCGTATCTGGGAGACCCACACTGGTGTACTTGTTGAGCGTCTACGCGGTCACCAGGATAGTGTGTACAGCGTCGCGTTCACGCCCGACGGGCGTGGGCTCGTTAGCGGAAGTTTGGATAAGACCCTCAAGTTCTGGGACTTGCATGGTCTACTGACGAACCAGCGCTTGACGGCGTTGCCGCAGGGCGGGAGCATGCCCAGCAACAGCCCAAACTACCCAGGTGGACTTGGTCGGAAGGAGGGTGGGGAGAAGGGAAGCGTGTGCACTACCGGGTTCTTGGGACACAAAGACTATGTGCTGAGCGTTGCTGTTTCTCCGGACGGTGCATGGATCGTGAGTGGCTCCAAGGACCGGGGTGTGCAGTTCTGGGATCCGCGGACAGCGCAACAGCAGTTGATGTTGCAGGGGCACAAGAACTCGGGTGAGTCTAGTTATGGTAGTTAGGGGTAGACTTGTGCTGATGTAGGGTGCTCGGGTAGTGATTTCGATTGATTTGAGTCCTGCTGGCGGGTTGTTGGCCACCGGAAGCGGGGACTGGCAGGCGCGTGTCTGTAAGTATCTTTCATTGCTTCCATAGGGTAACCTGATATTAATAACTTTGCGTTTCTAGGGAGCTACACCCCCGTGCAGTGAGGGATTTCGGTCGGCGGAAGAATGTGTTAAAGCTAGTAGCACATCTTCTCGTGTGTGCAAGCGTGTCCAAATGTGTTCTATCTTCTCTTCTGTATCCAACCCCCTTTATGTTTGGCCCCTTTTTTGCTTTGTACACAACTCGTCTAGCAAGGCGGGTTTCTTGCTGTTGTGATTGATTTGCTATTTGTCTTAACTGGTGGATGTTGTTATAAAATTGGTGTCCTGAGACTGGAAATCACTGGGAGGTAAAACAAGACAAGACGCCAGACGCCCACGACCAGGCTTGATGCTTGGATTAAAATCAAAATAGCACGATTGTGGCATATCAGAGCACGGCAGAACAGAGCAAAATGTCCGAGGACCAAAGCGTAAGAGTTGTTACCACTTGCGTCCAGAACGCTCGTTTCTAGGCATCCAACCCATGTTCGTATCCTGTGTGGGTGGACGCTGGTACGGATGGTGTCGATGACTACCATTACCACTCCCACCACTATCACTCCTCCCTCCGTTGTTTCGATGAGATTGACCCAGTCCAGATCTCTCCGTCTGACGATTGGAGCTGTGCTTGTCAGCGTGGCGACTAGAGTTCGATTTCTCTCGGCTCTCGAGCGCAGATGGGTGCATTCCTGAAGTGGAACTTGCGGCGGAGGCACTAAAAGCGAGACGGGATCGTTTGCCTGGGGCTTGAGCTGCTGCTACTTCTGTGCTCCGTTTCTTTTGAGCGGTGGCTAGATCGAGCAACCAGGCGAGCATGTGCGATGAGGGTGAAAGGAAAGACTTAGAAAGGCCGCCTAAAGCAAAAACAACTAAACACTCGCCTAGCTCCTCCGCATACCACTCTGGCTGAACATCGTGTGGATCCCACATGTTCTTAGGGAAATTCGTACCCGTTTCGTCAACGTCGACAAAATCGACCAGTTTGGCGTAGATATGTGGGTTGTTGAAAGATTTGTTGCGCATGAGAATGTCGTTGAAGTGAGTACCTTGCTTCTTGAGAGCGAGGAATTTGGCCACTTTTGCCTAGTGGTACGATAAGATCAGACCATTTAGAGAAGCGAGGGAAAGGAGCGTACTGCCAGCTCAGAGTCGACTGTATCCTCGGATGGCGGAGGGATACCAAAGTTCTCCACCCCTGGGATAGATGGGGGTTGAAGAAGCGTGCGTATTTGAGCCAGTTCGTTGTCCTTGCGTAAAGGGCTGGGCCCGATCGACAAGTCCTGTAGGCTGGGTTCAACGGGCGGCTGTGATCGACCGTTCTCTTTCGAGTCCGATGTGCCGCCTGAAGTTGACGAGACTGTCTGCTCGGAAGGCTTAATGGTTGGGACCACAGGGGCCATTGTTCGACGAATCATAGGTACGTTGGAACTCGTTTTGAATTTTGCTGTTCGTGCTGTTGGTTTTGCTGTAGCACCAACCTCTTAGTCTCATAGGATCTCACTAGAACCACAGGCAGTACTCACGTTCGAGGGAAGAATCAGCGTCCTCTTGAACCCTTGGTTCCTGTCTCGGAACATAGAGGAGCCAGGCGGAGGACGGACAGACGGTGTGCCACGCCCGTAGGTGGACGGACGGACAGTGTTGGGGATGAGACTCACATTGGGAATTGGACTAGTAGCAACTACATTAGGTAGTTTAGTTGCGACTGCTGCAACAGCTTTTCTAGGTTGTAGGCCGTCCTTGGGCTTAGTTGTAGATAAAGTCTTGGGCCGTTTGAGCTCATCATCGCTTCGGTCGTCATCACTGTAGCCTATTATACCTATGGCGGGGATTAATCGTGGTTTTGTTGCAGAAGCAGTATGACTTACTTTGCATGCCGTTCTTTAGTATTTTCTGAAGAAACTGCGCCTTGAACTCTGTGTATGGTGGTGGTGAGACACAGAATTGGTTCGATTGGAAATGTATCGGCTACGTGACAAACACCGGTTTGCGCCTAACCTCCACCATAGCCACAACAACTAGTGGTGTCTAGTTTTCATATTGCTTTGTACTTTGATGTCTAAGTGGATAAAACGCTCACTCTTGGGACTGTTGGCTTCTCTTGGAATCTTTGTTGCACTTTTCTTGGGCGAAGTCTCTCGGGCAGAAACTGCGAACGAAGCAACGGCTCAGGCCTTTTTTGAACGCGCCCAGCATGGCACACAAGGACATACGAATAACTGGGCTGTGCTAGTCTGTGCCTCTAGATACTGGTTTAACTATCGGGTGAGCCTTGTGTAGGAGTTTGACTGTGGTGCGCCTCTGACGCTTTACAAAGCACATGGCGAATGCACTTGGAATGTAAGCCTGTTTGCTTCATTTGTGCGACGAGCATGAATTTGAACATTTGGGCAGGTATCGCACAGTCAAACGTCTCGGTATCCCAGACTCGAACATTATTCTAATGCTTGCCGACGACGCTGCATGCAACTCAAGAAACAAGTTCCCTGGGACTGTTTACGCTAACCCAGGCCGACAAATGGATCTCTATGGAGACAACATTGAGGTCGATTATAGGGGATACGAGGTGACTGTTGAGAACTTTATTCGCGTCCTAACTGGTTAGTGGCGTGCTCGCTTAGCTTTATCATCCGTTACTGAAAGCAAGCCCACAGGTCGTGTAGAACCGTCGTTGCCACGCTCAAAACGACTTTTGACCGATGACAGGTCAAACATATTTGTCTACATGACCGGCCATGGAGGGAATGAATTCTTAAAGTTCCAGGACAACGAGGAGATCAGTGCCTTTGACATTGCCGATGCGTTTGAGCAGATGTGGCAAAAGAAACGGTAAGCTTACAAAAGTCGAGCTTTGCTAGGTCTAACGGCTTCCTAGCTATAATGAGATTTTGTTTATGATCGATACTTGCCAAGCGAACACAATGTACTCGAAGTTCTATTCACCCAATATCGTGGCAACGGGGTCATCGGAACTAGGGGAAAATTCGTACTCGGTGGGTGGACAAATAATTGATCATTTTTTCACCTCGCTGACGCTTCCTAGCATGAGAATGACAACGACATTGGTGTGGCGGTCATCGACAGCTACACTCACTACGTTCTGCAATACCTTGAACAAATCAATAAGACCAGCAAAGCGACCATGGCGGACTTAGTAAGTTTGGTCACTCCTAACGATTGCTTTCCATCCCGCTATCAACATACTTATTCAGCCTTCTTGTACAGTTTGGAAACTACAATCCTGTCCTAATAAAGTCTCATGCTGGCGTTCGTTCCGACTTGTTCAACCGCCCACTGAGCGAAACTAAAGTAACAGACTTTTTTGGCGGAGTCGCTCAGGTAGAAGTTCTTGAAGATCCAATGCCAGCGGCACTGCCGAAACAGCAACGCAACACTCCAAATGTCCAATCGCCTCAACAACACATTTCCGGGCATTCCCCACCCCGATCTACTGCCCGGACCCGCTCCGATTCAACAACTCGCTCTGCTTCGCACCCTCAAATGAAATGGAACCCTATTCGCACGCCTTCACGCTACCGATATATGGATGGTCTGAGCATGGACAAGGGATGGGCCGTCGTTGTGCTCCTGAGTGGGCTGGTTGCTTGGTCCAAATGGAGGACATCACCGTAGTCCAGTTTCAAGCTGTTTTGTTTCTTACCATACCTTGCAAATTCATCCTAATTTGTACGACCGCAGGATCGGCCAAGTACAGCAATTCTCTTCTCTATTACGGCCTCGAGAACTGCATTGAGGGAGGCTTTCTTCCCGTGCTGTTCCATGAGGCATGGAGGTCCACCAAAATTGTCCCTCGATCCTGGCGATGGATCTCCCATATCAGAAACCAGCTAGCCAAAAATGTAACATTGAACATCCGGCTTTGACCGGACGGAGCCAGGGCTCATTGGCAATTTGCCATCTATGGAATATGCGTACCGCTGCTGCCACTCAATTTGCTCATTGGCTCGATCTCTCAAACTATTTCGAGATTCGGGCGCTATCTTGTGAAATGCTCTTCACCCGCAACCTCCCAATGTGGTAATGGGATGGCTGGTAGCATTGAAGTAATCTCCAGCTGTATATCAGTTGGGTGTATGGTGAAAATTCATAAAGCGAGCGAGACCTCGCGGTGGCCTCTGAGCCCCTCCACTAGTGCTGTATCCCTGGCCGCTTCTTTCTTCCCACCGGCTCAGTTACCTCTCAAACCTAAACCAAGATACGTCGACCATGGACTATAGATGGCATGGTGTTTGGCAGAGCGCTACCTCTCCACCAAACGTTCAACTTCCTTCCACCGCAAACGTATGTATTGCACGTTTGGATCAACGACCCCTAGCTGATGATTCCGCTCGTAGCCAACGCCTACTCACCCAGATACAAAACAAGCACGAACAGTCTCCAATGCAATTCCTTGGGTATTTGGCCGCCTCAGGTTAAATGATGCCCTCACTTCGGAAACTGTGAACGAGAATCCTGCACCAAATGCTAAGACCCAGCATTTCTATGTGGATGGATCGAAGGCGTACGGCGAGGAGCTGACGAAAACGAAAATATATAAGCCGGATGTGATAATGCGTTTTGTAAGTACTTGTTCTACTGCGAGCCCCTTTATATGATGGAGTACTTGAAATATAGGCAATATTGTTGTCACCGATCCTTTCTGTCTTCCTCATCCAGTCGAAGAAGCTACTCCAGCAAGATCCGGTTGAGGCCACCGTTGATGATACGCTTCTTTCGGTATCCCAGTACCTGCAGCGCACAGAGCAAGGCCTTAACTCCTCTTCGGCACCGATTAAGCTTCCTAGCTTCCCCGCGGCTTTGCTCGCTCGCTGGATCAACGGCCTCTGGTCCACTGCGTCCACTGCACTCACTATCTCGCTCAATACTGTTCTAATCGCCATGCTCGTCGAAAGGCTGTCCACAGCTTCTATGATCCCTAGACCGCGCCCTGCTCAATCACGCATTCTCTGGCTCTTAGTCGACATATTATCTAGGATGCTACATCTCGCGCTACTCCTGCTCTCGTTGGGGTCAGGACTATACCTGTGGTCATTCAATAGTGTTACCGCTGCCGACATGGCTGCGGTCACTAGAATTACGATACTGTTCTATGTGGCGACTGCGTTTACGGTGATCTATGAGCCCCATCCATTCGTCGCACGGATCTCAAAGTATATCCACGGAGCTTTGAAGGCATATGTCATAGAGTATACTACACCACCAATGGCTGAATGTCCGCAAATCAACGGCGACCACCGGTCGATCAGCACGAACGCGAGCAAAAACGATAAAGGCCCGGTACGTACATTGGGTGTTGTTGGGGGCGCGAACACAGAGGCAGCGGCAGTTGCCATCGGGCGGCAACGATCTTTGCGCATACTTGAATGCCCGGAGCGTCATACATCCATCGACGACCGTTCCCCTGTCAACTCAGCGCTGGCCACGCACCTCAAGCAGGTAGCCTATGATCTTGACTTTGCGAGCTCTCCTAAGTCAATGGATCAAATCGACTCATCTGATGGCACCTCGCTGGAGAAGGCTACACAGTGCCGTCGCCAGTTAGCAGCAAAGTGGGAGGAGCTGGTCAACAAAGCGGGAAATCCGCCAAGACTCGAGGCACCCCTACGTCCCGAGAAAACGTCCGAATTCGTATCCTTTGCCCGGTGTGGCCCAGTTGTGGTTATCAACATGCATGAGTCCCGCTGCGACGCTCTCGTTATACAGCCAGGGTTTACCAAGATCTCTCATATACCCCTCCGCTTCTCTTCAAAACAAGCTGCAGCATGTCGTGCTCTAATGTCGTATGTAGGGCCGAACGTTGGACGTCCACCTGCACAATACTCTCAGATTCCCAACCAAAACCTCCAGCAGGCATGTGCGTGGACGCAGAACCAAGCTCGACCAGGGATTCAAGTCCAAATCAGCCCTCGCTCGCATGATGTGCTCGCGCAGCCTACGTCTCTCGTTAGCGACCCCGAAGACGACCCCCTTCTTCTTAACGGCGGTGCATCGGGTCTAAGCCGTTCTCCAGCGGGTCGTCCAACGGGCTACGTCCGCTCCAGCCCTCCCCCTCCCCCCACCCCCCCCCCGCCGACCTACCAGGCTTGAATAGGGCACCAACATACCGCTCAATGACAATGGCTCAAGCCCCGAACGATGACGAGCTCGAACTAGACAGAGCACCAACATGCTGTACAACGAGGCCAGGCTACTCCGGACACGCCCATGTTCGTGCAGCCATCGACCGAGCACCCGTAAAATCAGATACCATGCTGAGTAACGGAAGTGCGGAGCTTCCTGCGTGGACAGCCTATGTTCCGATTTTGGAGGGACTAGCGTATGAAGAAGTTGTTGGGGGACAGACAGCAGGGAGGCGGTCGGCGCCCGGGAGAAGTGGGAGTGGAACGGGTGTGAGTGGAACGGCGGGGACGAGGGAGTGGCAGGGCACACAGGCGAGGTCGCAGGTGCAGCATAGGGTGGCAGGTGCGAGGCATTCGACGGGTGTACCAGTAGGAGCGGGCGGGGTTGCGTATGGTTCAAGCAGTGGTGTACCTTATGGATTGAGTACGGTGGTGGCGCCTGCACAGACATGGACCACCATGCCAAGGCTGCGTGTGCCTGTAACGCCTACTCCTATAGCGACAATAGCCTGTACGCCTATTGGGGCCACACCAGGACCTGGAGGATTTGACGTCGGAGCTACCTGCCATGCGTCACAGCAATATATTCTCGAGCGATCAGATACTGCGTCTGCAATGACGGAGGCGCAGACGCCGTTGAGAATAGGGAGCACCAACGTATTCTACCCGTGAGTCTTCTTCGTATTTTTGGAGCGCAATGTGTTGACCACGCGCACAGAGTTGCTGTGGCGCTTCGGACTCCACCTCTGCCGTCGTGGGTCCATTCGCCTGTAGAGGATGATAGGTTTAGGGTTTTCTCTGGGAGGAGGGGCGGTAGCCAAGGGAGTGCGCATAGCGGTGGTGCCGGGGCGAGGATGAGCGTGTATAGCCCTGGCATCGGTTCTCTCGAAGACGGCGAGAATCCTAACGAGCACGGCACCCAGACTAGGTCCGGTGAATGGGTGGGCTCAAATGGTTCCGGTAATCGCTCTAGAGTTGGGGTGTGGAGTCATGGCTCTTTCAACACTGATGATCCCTCCGTGCCACTCCTTTGGGAAGAAACTCGGCTCAAGCGTTTGCGTTGGCTTGACCGTGAAGCTAGACTCCTTGGCTATACTCTTATTCCTTTAGCTTGGTCATTTCCACAACCTGGCGGTCAACCATCCTACCAACACAGCATGCCCCCTCCCCCTCCTATTCCACTACCGTTTCAGCCAGAGTCTTCCTCCTCCGCGGCACCTGAGTGGGATAACGAGTTCAATCAAGCAGATATACTCGCAACACCGCTGGCAGTCAACGGGAGAAATAATAGCATGCTGGATAGTTTACAACGCGGTGCGTGTCTACTAGGTTCACTTCATACCATACAATCTGGCTGACTGTTGGTCCAGACGTTCCACCTCCCAGTGATTCTTCGCTACACTCCATCGATACATATTCAATCCTACTGCCTGGTTCAGCGCCAGACATTCCTCCAGACCCCTACCTCGACCTATTGCCACCAGACGCACTTAGAGATCTTGGAACTCTACCCGGAGATCGAAACACGTCTCAGCCGTCCGGAGTCTCAGAGAACGACATAGATCAGCTTGGCTGGCTCAGTGATGGTACGCTTGGCGGCCTGGGTATTTTTAGTGATACGCCAAACATCCTCAGTTCGTCTTTCACTGCGCAAGCTGGCTCAACAAACTCGAACGTGTATGCCCCCGGACTTCTCAATTACTACAACACTAGTTCGTTCCATGATATCTTGGCGCCTTTTCTTACTGCGAGAAAAAATCCGGTAACTGCAGCTTTACTTCAACATGACCCTAGTAGGTTTTTTGCTCGATTTTTATTTAAAGTCCTATAAACCTAAAATTTTGCCTTAGCCTATATCCAGCATACAACAACCCGCTTTAGTCAATCTGACCAGGCGTATGCCGATCAAATTCAGCTGGGCTCGGACGCAGGTCATATAGCCCATCCTCACAATCAAGGGCCGCCCGCAGATACGCCCAGTGGGTCCACAGCCAACCCAGTTCTGCAACAAAGTCAAGCGCATACGGCTGGATTTTCAACCTCATACCAGTTTTTCAACGAAACGCCTGACACCTACCGGAGGGCTGCACGGAGGGCTGGAAATTAGTTCCAAGTAGGGAATATTTCTCAATTCAGTTGAAAGCTGCGAATACATGTACTTTAAATAAACCTTGAATCGATCTACGCATACATGTCTTGTTCGAGGGTGTCCCACAGCCACTGATCTCTCAGGTTGCACAAGCCAACTACCTCAGCCGTCGCAAACAGTCGCAAACTACGTCATAGATTTCAACGGTGTTCTATTTCTCTCCCAACTTTTTAGTGATTGACGTTGTTGTTTGTCGACAGAGGAATTTACTTAATTTCAGACAAATCCAGTCCAAAATTGAGCGACCTCGATCACAAAGACCATTAGGGTATGAGTAGATACATGAAACAAAAGTGACGAGCTCAGACAGGTATACAAGAATAAACATTCCGACAACAGTACCGCAGCCAGCGTACCAGATCAGCTAGTGAGATGAAGGCTTACACAGCCTAGCATGCTTCAACACAACGTCCGACCTCTCACTCCTATACGTGCTGCAAAACTTGCACTCGTATTCTTTATCCCTCTGCTGATGTTTCTTAGAGTGTCGAACCAAATTATCCTTGGTCTTGTACTTCTTGCCACACCAGCACACTACCATATCACCTATTATTGTGTATGTTGGCTTTGTCCCGTTGGACTCGACCTTGATTATTCGGTAATATTCATTTCCCCCCGGCTGAAGAGAGTGATCTTGCTGGTAAGGCTTTTTTTGCGCCACCCGAGAGCGTGTCCTTCCCCTTTGCCGAAGGGAAATGCCTGCAACTGATACGCTTGGCTCACGCTCTACCGGCTCCTCCTGAGCCTCGGTACTAGGATGCGGTATCATTGGTCTATAACAAGTGACTCAAACTTAGCTAGCGATCCAACCCGAGACGCAGGAGACATTATAATCACTGGTGCAGTAGCAACGGAGAGCTCTCTTGCACACTCTCTTGAACATACTCTTCATTGATCTCAACCCCAGTGTTGAAACCCTCATCTGTATGATCAGCCTGCCAGTGTAGATCGGCGGGGTTCACGGTGCCGTTGTGGAAGACCTCGCTAGGGTCAGGGTAGTAGTTGTTCGTGGCACCGTTCAACTCTTCATTGTACCCGTGTAACGTCTGGTACTGTTCGGGTTGACTGAAGGGGAGCGGAGGGAACGAGTCGGACGGAGCCCATGGGTTGAACGTCTCGGGTAGAGCGAACAGCCAATACGTATCAAGAAACCGAGAGCTGTAAGATGAAGGATCGTCGCTCGATGCTAGATTGTCATTAGTCTGAAGATATGTTGAATTTGCTAGGATGCTGTTGTGTGTTGGGGACAAAGGTCTGACAGAGAGAAACGGCGCAACGCATTGACACCCCGTCAGCCACCAGAACGACAAGAGAGACCGCATATATCAGGTGTATCCATGACTTACGCATCATGTCGACTCCCATAACCATACAAGCCGTCGTCAGGAGAGTACATAGGTCCAGCGCTGAAAGGTGTCGTTCTGTCTTGCAAGAAGGGGACACTCGGCATATAAACAAGTCGTTACTCTATGAGAGAATCCGCGGAAGGCGTACCAGAGAGTCGAGACTATGACTGCAACTACGCAGCGAAACCCGTTGAGCGGCGCATGCAAGGTCCTGGCCCCAAGCTTTATTTCAAATCTCCCAAAAAGGCGAATGTTTGGGTCAACCCGCTTCTTTGTCGGCTTACGTAAACAACGCTTCTCTTGGCATTCACAACGTCAAGTAGTGTAGCATATAATGCGACATATTCAACTATTTAGGCTGTGTTTATAGCATACTCCGCAAAACATCGACATGCTCGTCGAGATGAAACCATAACCGATGTTCCGCATACAATCCACAAATCATCCATAACATCCATCAACGCTCTCAAAGGCCCGCTCCATTAAATTTCGTGCGACTGGTGCACCTGTGAGCACTTGCACGTTCCTCGGCCGGTACTAACTACTTCAACAGCCAATTGTCATATATACGCGACAAAACGCTAAACTTCTGCGCTAACGTGACTATCACTCTAAGAGGTTAGCAGAAGTGGGTTATAATTATGCCCCTGCCCCCAGCATCCAACCAAATCGCTCATACACTAGAAGGTGATTCACCGTAGGCGTGATCGGCGCCGTGAGTCTCGACAAAAGGCCAGTATTAAACAGCAAAACTTCGTGCCAGTGATTCATCAAATAGTGAGCGCCCTCAATTCTGGAGGGAAACAGTGGAAACAAGTCTACTGAGCTGTGGCACTGTATTGGTGCCTCCTCCCAGAGGCTCGCCGGGTTTAGAATTGAGGGCCCTCAGTACGTGCCAATCAAATAATAGCGGCGGTGAATGGCAGACAGAGTGGATTGTTCGAGGTGACATTTAGAAGCAAGGCGCTTTTGTGCTCATCATGCTGTGCCACATACTGTAGCTACAAATTAAAATTTCCCTACGGTCTAGACCTTATGGCTTGAAGGTGGCCAAGTGCGAGTCGAGATGTGCGCCGAGTGGTACTGTAT
>MU132141.1:0-72708 GCA_015039395.1 Ceratobasidium sp. AG-I | reverse complement strand
CGTCGAGCATTCATCGAGGGCCACGACGCACTTTCCAGCCCGGTTTCATGGGCGCTCAATTCAAAAAGTCAGGGCCGCGCTGTACGGTCTGGGATAAACACTTGTCTGAAAGCCGTGTGGCGCTCAAAACAATCAGCACGAGGGCTATGTTTCTGCTGAGAGGGATATTGGGTTCAAGCGGTCCACGAGTTTGTAGACTGATTACCCTCCTCCAATAAGTGCCGCAACACGCGTGTCGAAGCCAGCGCTCCGAATCGGCATCTATGGGGTGTGGAAGGGGGTTTTCATGACCGCGTCTGCGTATGCCTTGTACACGCGAGCCAGGAGCGAGGACGAGCCGAACTCGGCGAGGGAGGTCAGGAGCACAAACTTGGTACCCGAGGTCGATGGTCCAGAGAGGAAGAGAAACTCGAGACTGTTAGATCAAATGAGTCGAGGGGTGCTAGTGAAATCGACCTGTTGTTGTGAGGAGGATCGACACCTTGAATCTGGCTAGCTGAACTTGACGGTATTGTGGGACGTCCGGAATCAATTATTCTACGGCAATTTGGCTGCGATTACAATACTGTAAACAAGAATCTAGAGTCCTACTAGATGGCTAAGTATACCACGATGTGCTATCACTACGCCCGTGACCAGATCGAACAGAGGAAATACCTGGTATTCCGTATACCATCGGGCGACCAGCTGGCGGATTTCTTGGCCAAGCCTGCGTCCAAGGAGATCTTTATGCGCTGTCGTTCTCCTGCGGGACTTTGTTGAGTTGGGGCTGTCTTATTTTACACCTTACGGCCCTTTACAGCCTGAGGAAACAAACTTGCTCCCAAGAAATGAAGGCTGGCCGGCCCATGCCATTTATGTCGAGTGAGCTTTTCCCCCGTAGTCGGACATCAGCGTGAATAGTCTCGATCCTGATCGTCTTCGCCTGTTGCAGACAGCCCACGTTCCACCCATTCCATAAGTAGAGAATTGCCAATACACACAAGACGTCCCGCAAAGACCTTCAGCATCGCTTCCTCCGATAAGCCTCTCGCGGGATGAGCCCCCTTGTGTATATAAACAATCGACCTGGAGGCTCGCCTCCCAAGTTCTACTACATCTCATGCACTGATCCCAACTAGGTTTCTCGTTTCCAGTTCCTGTATCAACTGCTCATGAATATTTTCGCCCTGCAACTATGTCCATCCTGCAATCGCTCACTGGACGTCGACATTACGATCAGCGGCAGGCGCAGCTAGTGCTACCTGGGGGGAAAACTATGATAATTGATTCGCCACTTGGACGTAGCCTTTCCCAGTCTAGAGACTCTTGGTCGCCAACCCCCCATCCGAGCCAACGACCCTCGTGTGGCGGCTTGTTGAAAGGATTCAGCGATATCACAGCAGAGGACTCTTGCCCTGCAGTCGTGCCTCAAACACCTGTTCCACTTTGTCTCATCCTTCCTGAATTTGAGAAACCTAAAGGCGGTACGTCCATCACCAAGCCTGCCACAGCATAACAACACCCTCACACGCATTAACATAGATAATCCCCAATATGCCACGGATCCCCATGCTGATACTACACCCAAACAAGTTCAGTTAGCAGCAAGCCCCCTGCTTGATTCTACCGTCACGTACTTTACTGCTTGGTTTGCTCTTCGCCTCGTTCCAGCGATCGTGCTGCTCTCAAACTGGATACGATTGGCTAACGTCAACGCTCGCCGCTGGTCAATATCCGCCTCTCATACCCTTGTTGCTTTTTCTAAGCTTGACCTACCGACCTTCAGGAGCGGTTGGTGGGTAGGTAGCGCCACAAAGTGCGCGCAGACCAGATGTACCAACTTTGCCGACTTCTTTTTGAGACACTCCTATCTAGGTGTTATTCTATTGATTTCGCTCGCTCATTCTTGCTGGAAATTTGGAGATCCAAGCTTTGAGCCGTTCAACTACACTCACCCCCCTGAAGACGGCTATGGCCAGAGCGAGTACGGCGCCCAGTCCGGGTCCGGCCAGTGGGCGAATACAGGTGGCTCTCGTCATCCTACCGAAGCTGGAGTGTGGAGTCACGGCTCGTTTAACACCGGCGATCCTTTCGCATCACTTGTCTGGGGGGAACGTCAACTTGAGCGCCTCCGCTGGCTTGAGAGCGAAGCTAGGGAGCTTGGTTGCGCGGTTGTTCCGTTGCCCTGGCTCCTCTCACAAACCGGCAGTCAACCAACCTACCAATTCGACATGCCCCCTCCCCCTCCTTTTCCAATATCATCTCAGCCATGGCCTTCCTCTTTCATGATACCCGAGCGAGATAACGAGTACAATCACGCAGGTGCAGCCTCGGGATCGTGGCCAACTGACCAAAAAGATAGTAGCGTACTGAATAGCTTACGGCGTGGTGCGTATACACCAGGTTTAGTTTGCGCATATAGGCAGGCTAACTGTTAGTGAAGACCTCTCGGCTCCGGGCGATTCCTCATCGCACTCGTTCGATCCACATTCGACCTCGCGACCTGATTTAGCGCCAGGCATTCCTCCCGACATCTACCCCGACCCTTTGTCACTAGGCCTATTCGGAGACTTTGGGCCCTTTCTTGCAGACCAAAATACCGCTCAACAGTGCGAAACCCGCGAAAGCAACATGGGTGAACTCGGCCAGTTGTACAGCTATACACTCGACGGCCTTGGTGGGCTTAGCGATACATCAGGCATGGTTAATTCGTCCTTTGCCACGCAAATCGGTTCGACAAACTTGAATACATATGCTCCCGGATCCCTCGATTATTCTAATGCTAATACGTTCTATGGCGTCTCGGCATCCTCTTTTGCTACGATGGTGAATCCGGCAACTACAGCTTTACTTCAACACGATTCTGGTGAGTCTTCTCCTCGATTTCTGGGGCTCTATGGAGCCTGAAGTTCTGTGTTAGCCTACGATATCTATACCCACCACGTAGCAGCTGGTCCCAGCCAACACGACCAAACGCGTATCGATCAAATCCAGCCAAATTCGGGTGTACATTATGTATCGCATCTTTACAACCAAGAACCGCTCGCGGATACATCCAGACAGTCTACAACCAACTCAGATCTACAACATAGTCAAGCCCATGTGCCCGGATCCTCGACTTCATACACGTTTTACAACTTCACGCCTGCCGATTTCAGAGCTGGTGGAAGCGCCGGAGGTTAACTTGCTGGTAGAGAAGAGTTTGCGGTTTGATTAAAAGTTGTGGATGTATGTGCTTTGAATGCGAATTGAATTGGTTGGAGCGCGTATGCCTCGCTCGTAGATCCCCCTATCCATTATTACATAAATTCTACAGCCATTGGTTACCTTGACGCAGACACCAACAGATCGATAACTCTGTGACTTAGTGGTAGAGTTGAAATGCAAGCCACATGTCAGACTTTTGGCTGCGAACAATAACTCTTGAAGCTCCTGGTCGGGAAGTGAGCTGGGGATTACCAGATCACTGTAAGAGACTATACTAGAATCTAAACTGGCTCAATAAGAGGTAGACTCTACGGACTCCGCGCTCCAATTTTAGTTACTGTTTCGGGATTTGTTAGTATCGATTGTAGCTTCGTTGGCAACAGTCTCCGTGAAAGCTCCTGTAGACAGACTATGTTATTTAAATTTGAGATTAACCCTAAGTAAAGCCCTGGCTTTCGCCTTTTGTCGATACAGCGCGCGGTCGGTGCTTGCCTCAAAGCTGGAGATCCGGCGTCTAATGTGTAGAGGCGCCAGCTGGAGTCCCTCGCCAAGGCACCCAAATCGACACAAACACGCACCATCGTTGATCTCCTTGACCACGGCCTTCCTCCGAGGTTCAGCCTTGCTAAGTTACTTATTCCCGAAAAGTTGCGGGTTAACCTGCACTAGGGCCCTTATTAATGAAGTTCGCAAGGTACATCTATCAAAACTTTATACTCCTGTGTTCGATCTGACACTTGTGCGGTGCTGTCAAGATACCTTGAGGAAACACAAGTAAGCCTTGCTTGGTCGACCAAGCCAGGTTAACTGACCTTCTAAATAATTTGGCAGATACCGGAATGGAAAAAGGCGTACATGTGAGCTACTTTGCTGTATTGATTCGCGTCGTGCTCATTAGGACTTGATTTTTTAGCGACTATCGAGGTCTAAAGAAGCTCATCACAGCCATTCGCCGCGCAAATGACGCAGCAAAGACGCAAGACCGAAACTCTGATACTACTCCAAGACAACGCGGTAACCGAAGGTCCTCTGTTACTACTCAGCCCAGTCCAGGCAACCCCTCTTTCACTCCTAAAAACTATGGAGCCGTCGGTCGAACACCCCCTAATGCGCTAGGTCGCAGTTCTGTTGGCACCATACGACGTACGCCCCCAGCGCCTGCTAGTTTTACTCCTACGGGGCCTACAGGCCGCACACCCCCGTTTGGAAGCAAATCTGGAAATAAAATCGCCTCTTTCAGGGCAAGCCATGATGAACTGGGGCCCGATTTTGAACTCCCCCCTGCGATGGAAAGCACTGAATCACTTAAAAACACCCTGGTTTCTCAGGGTAGCCCCACTGTAGAGCGACGAAGGGCTGTCCCTAGTCGTTATTTCAGCGAAACAGTATGTCGTTTATCTCCGAGATGTCGTAAACGGGATATACTAACATTCTGTAAACCAAAGTTGACCGCTGTCTCTAGCCGCAGTGATGGACCGCGTCAATCCCAGGAATCATTCCATCCCTCACCTGTCCCCCTACCCGCTGCTGCTGCACCCGTTTCCGAGATTCCACAGACAGAACCGAGGTCACGGCGGCTCTACTCCTTTAGTGGGATGAGGCGACGTATGACGATGAATTCCAGGTCTAGTGAGTACTGGCGCTTGGCCTTCCGTGTTACGTTCCTCTAACCGCGCTTGCGGGTCCCAGACGAATTTGCGTATTCGCCTCCCGCTCCATCCAATGTCGAAGAGCTCTTGGCAGGCTTGGGTCCGAACGAGATAGCGTTCTTCACTGCCTTTGACCGAGAACTTGACAAGGTAGTGCTTATCTTTTGGAATGCCCAATTTTATTAACGCTTTAGATAAGGTTGATGCCTTTTACTCCGAACGCGAACAGGATGCAATGCTTAAGGTAGCTGCTCTCAAGGAGCAGTTCAAAGAACTGCGCGGCCACAAACAGCTCACTGGCGTGAGTAACTGAACCTGGTACCCTAAATATTTACTCATTTTAACAAACAGGCTGAGCCAGACGGTCTCTGGCCCGGATTTCTCAACCTCCTTGATTCAATAAACATCCCTTCTGTCTTGCCTATACCACACAATGCTGGCAAATCCCCAGATACTTCCCTTAAGACTGATACACCCCAGCCGAATCCACAGTTACATGCTGGACCGAGCATGATGCACGATCCGGATGCATATCAGCGCGCAAAGAAAAAGCTTAAGAAGGCAGTCTTGGAGTTTTATCGGTGCGTAAATTGGGGGGTGTATCCACTAATTTCTCAAGCTGAAGTTGTTGCCGGGCTCATTCAGGGGGCTGGAGTTGCTACAGAACTACAGAGTGAGTCAGTGTTGAATATCCAGCTGGTAACATCTGTGCTTACTTTAGGTTAGATCTTGAACATGACAGGATTTCGAAAAGGTATGAGGTGCTTTGATCAGCCTATTGCGTCTTACTCAAGTATTCTGCTGCTGCAGCTCTCAAAAAGTTTGATAAAACAACCAAGGTATTTTTTGGATTCTCCTTGTCTAGTACATCTGCTCACCCGTCATGATAGGTTTCTTCGCAAGCACTCTACATGCGTGAAAAGGTCGAAACGCGTCGCTTCGCATCTGGTGAGACATGCGATTACCTTTTAAAGGAAATCGAACAGATCTATGCAGCTCGTTTTGGTAAGTCTTCGTTCAGCTTTTCCGCTGGCAAACATTCTGAGTAACCCTATTATACGACAGAAAAGGGAGACGCAAAGAAGGCTCGTGCGAGGCTTCGTGCTACACATCGTGAGACTACACATCATTTCAGCACATTCCGTTCTGGGATGCTACTCGGGCTATCCATACCTGCCCTTGCAATGGGAATTTATTATTGTAAGTGTCCTTTGAGTCCCAGGTCTGTTTATATATTTAATTCTGCCCATTAGCCTTGCAGAGTGAGCGTAGAGAACAGATACCCGAATGGGCGGCTCTACTGCAGGTATATGCGGCACTGTGTATACCGGTCGTGTTCTCGCTCTTAATTGGACTGAACCTCATTGCCTGGGCTCGAGCACGGATCAACTTCATATTTATCTTCGAACTCGACGCTCGCACGGTTATAGATTCTCGCGAATATATTGAGGTCAGGTCGTTGACTGTTTCCATGCGCGCCAGTCTCTAACAACCATTCCGTGACGATTATAGCTCCCTGCTTTCCTGTTCTCGACTCTATCTTGCGCCTTTTGGCTGTCTTTTTCTCGTGCTGGGGCCGATGTCATTGCGTCTACAACATGGCCTCTGGCTTGGATCGGTCTCGTGGCTGCGGTACTAGCCAGCCCTCTCCCTATGTTCCACCGTAGCGCGCGGTACTGGCTCCTGCGCACTGTTGGGAAGTTGTTTGTCAGCGGACGCACCCGTGTAGAGTTTACAGATTTCTGGATGGGCGATCAGTTCTGTTCGTTAGTCTACACAATGGGTAACATGTGTAAGTTTGCGAGTCTAACTATGGCCGAGTAAAGATTGACAAAATCCGTTCAGATTTCTTGGTTTGCGCCTATGCAGATGGCTGGCACCATATACAGGAGAGGTGCCAGTTGGGCCCACACTGGAGCATACCTCTTGTGCTTACGGCGCTTCCGTCGTTTATTCGATTGGTGCAATGTGTGCGTCGTTGGGTCGATAGCAAAAACTATATCCATCTGGTCAACGTAAGTTTAATACGCCAATCGATATCTGGCTTTCAATTGATCAGCTGTTGGGACGCAGGGGGGCAAGTACACTGCGAGTATAGTTAGCTATGTCGCGTACTATGCGTGGCGGCACTATGGTCAGTTCTTTCTTCTTGCGTTTGTTCAGATTGTCTCATGTGGGATATTTCTAGGCAGTAAGCGAGATTTCAGATTCGCGATATGGGTGTTGTTTGCGACAATCAACTCATGTTACACATCCTACTGGGTACGCCTTCAACTTAGCCTCACTTGAGGGGTGTTATACTAAAAACCTGTTACAGGACTTGACCATGGACTGGAGTGTACTTCAAGTCAAAGGCGTAAAGTATAAATTCCTGAGAAAGGACTTGGCTTATTCCAGTTACATTCCTGTGAGTCGGCCGTTTTTTCAACCTACCAATGCCCTTGCTAACTTCCGCTTATAGACATATTACTTCGCCATCGTAAGTCTCACACAACACTAGGGGGATGCAAGTGCTGACTTGAAGCTCGAGGTGACCAACTTGATGCTTCGCTTTATCTGGGTGTGGTACATCCCTACCGGTGGCCTCCAAGCTGGCAGTCGCGCATTCATTTTCGCGGTCCTCGAAATGTTACGAAGAGTCCAATGGAACTTTTGTGAGTCTTATCGCACCGGCGCTGTCGCATGGCCTAATCACACCCATTCAGTCCGGTTGGAAAACGAGCATATTGGAAACGCCGATCAGTTCCGAGTAACTCGGGAGGTACCACTGCCGTACGTTTTCACCGGAGACGCAGATTCGGACGACGACGATGGAATAAGGTCGCCTGCTTCGCGGCCAATGTCTGTTCGTTTGGGGGTGGTGGGGAGGAGAGACCGTGATAGGGATGCGGAAGGGAACGAGCAGTTGTGAGATATGTGGGACCTTTTGTTTAGGTTGCTCGAGCACATCGGCTCCAGGTTTGGTTTGGTTCATCGATCAATAACACAATACAACAATTAATTTAGACTTTTCCATACAATCATACCGATTAATTCGGGGTTATACCCCCGGCGCTTATGGACCCCCGACTTGCACGCGATCACGACATCATACACGCCAGCCTGCCAGCTCAAGACGTATTACTATATAGCCCCCCATAGGTCTCGCCTTGATCTACTGACCTCTTCCCAGTCCCTCAATTCTACATACCACACCACTTCGCCTTCCTCGATGTGTCGCCTACTTATCTACAAGGGCACGGACGCCATTGAACTTTCACATGTAAGAACACAATGACTCGCTTAAATAGGCAAAATCCTGATTTCGGGGGTGCTGTAGCTCTTGACGAAGCCTTGTCACTCTATCATAAACCAAGCATTTGATAGTAGGCTACGGTTGGACAGACGACGACCTATCAATGGGGATGGATTCGGCGTAGGCAAGTAGTTCAAATGCGTGGTTTCTTAAATGATACTAATATACGTGGCTGTAGGATGGTACGACGAGCACGAACTTGAATACCCCGAAGATAACTGCTCCTCGCAGGGAGAGCCATGTATCTTCAACTCTGTAACACCAGTAAGCACCTCGCCACACTGAGTCATGTTGATCACTAATGCTGCTTTGTTATAGGCGTGGAACAATGTCAGTCTCTCGTGAGATTCTTCCCCAGCACTGCAAACTCACAAAATAGGATAACTGTAGGCGAATCTCACACGTTTAGCCGTCAAAATCAAGTCGCCTCTCGTCTTGTGAGTTGACCTCTCCACTCCCTCGCTAGCCAGTGATCTGAGCACTTGCGTAGCGCGCATGTCCGAGCTACGACGGCTGGGTCGCTATCATTAGATAACTGCCATCCCTGGAGTTTCGGCAAACTCATGGTGAGCTGCATTGTCATAAAGAAATCCAGTGACTGAACGGAATGCTTGGATAGTGGATGCACAATGGTGGAATTGCGGATTTCCCTTTAATCAAGCGAAAGCTGCAGGCTACGTTGTCAGACGAGCTTTTCGCAGTTCCTCAGGGGAATACAGATTCTGAATGGGCGTTTGCGCTATTTCTTTCATTCGTAAGTCTGGCTGATGTTCGAATAATACCTCATAAACTAACGTCTTTTGAAGCTGCCTAACCCCAAAGCGAAATCATTTTCAGCCAATATATTAAAGGATGCGATGCTCAAATGCATTGCTCAACTGAATCAATGGGCTAGAGAAGTTGGGATTACTGAGGTACGCCCAACAAACCACTCCTCCGTATCGGTATTGACCGTTTTTGTAGCCATCTTTGATGAACTTCTGCATAACGGACGGGAAATCAGTCGGTGAGTTTGCCAGCATGGGGGCTCGACTCAGGGAAGCTTAAACGGACGATAGTGGCAACGCGATACATATCCTCACGCACCGACGAAGCCGCCTCATTAGTGGGTATCACTTCAATCAACGCAGTTCAACGAGCTAACGCATTACACCCTGGCAGTGGTTCAGCTCTGGAACTACTTTCCATGAGTATGCTCCTGGAGGGCATTATCGAATGACCAAGTCGGACAAACGCGAGAACATCTTCCTCATTGCCAGCGAACCTCTTACATTTGAGAAAGGTAAGAGCGCAATTAACCCAGTCTGACTTGGTTGAACTCGGGCTTACCTCTCTGTCTCAGCCGACTGGATGGAAGTTCGTACGAATACTATGGTCGGTATGTCACCTTGGTTCTTATACTGAAATATGCGTTGACCATACAGCACCCAGTCATTACCCCAAAGGTAAACAATAGTGCCTCGAGTTTGAACGTTCGCTTTGCTAACTATTGGCTCAAGATGAATATTCTGCAGGTGCCCATCATCGATGAGTTCCACGTACCCTATTCCGCTGAAAACAAGCGCTTTGGTGACTTTGCCGCTACCAAAGGCCTGTTGAGCCGAGGGCAGGTCACAAACGACCACGATATCTCCCCTCCGAGTGAGCAGGCCGCTGGTCCATAAGATCCCGAAAATCCTAGCTATCGTCGCTATCACCGTTTAACTCTGTGCTGATTTGAATACCCATTGCATGTATGCTTGTTTTAATAAGGACGTTATGTTTACCCTGTTTCATGCACCCTATCTTGCCTACAAAATGCCGAGCGGCCGACAGGATCAGTGGCCACGGGGCCCCAAATCGTCCCTATCCATCTCAGTCCCACCAGGATCATGCCCCCACGTAGCTTTGGCGCCCAAAGCTCAAGGAAACGAGGCGCCGACCTCCTAGACATTGAGTGATACAATGAAGAAAGCAAAGAGCCAAGCTGAAGACCAGTGAAGAGCTCAGATTGCTTGGCTGGGGTTGTGTCGAGGAATGTTTGGGAAGCGCCGATCTTACGCCAACAGGGTCTACTGATTTGTCTGCCTTGATCAGCAGTGGTACTTGCACACGCCGCCATTGGCCCTCCTGCTTGCGCCCATCGCCTCCACGGCCTACTTCATTGCCGTCATACCCAGGCCAGTATTCCATTCCTAGAACTAAATACATCCCATGAGTACTATAGACTCTGGTGTGTACATGCTAGAGGCCGACGTAGACTCCTCACTGGCCGAGCGCAAGCACGGCGCAGACAAGGACCTCTCAGCTGACCGCCCTGTCCCATCCCGCGCCATGTCGTACTTTACTTCTCTCTCCCCTCGCCCTCCCCAAGAACCCCCAATCACGTCGTCGCCGGGTCGCACGGGTGGGCGGATGTCCCTCCGTACCTCCCACTCAGCACCCCCAAGCCTTGGCATTTTGTCGAGTAAGGGCCTGCAAAATCTGAATGAACATAATGCCGTCAAGCGGTCCATGGAGAGCCAGTCCGAGGAAGACGAGGACATAGTCATTGCGGTTCAGCCCACTATGCTTGCTAGGGCGAGCAGCCTGGGGAATAGTTATGGTGTGACTGGCATTGGTAGGGGCTTTGATTGGACTTGGGACGATAATAACGACGACGACGACGATAGCGACCACGAGCCAGTACATCTGCCAGAGCCCGAGATAGAGATACGAGACGAGTATGATCATCCTACTCCACCCGCTCACGATCAAAATAGCTTGCCTGTCGATGGCAAGGCTAATTTGGTTGTAATTCCGCCGACGCCCGAAGCACCACGAGGACCTTCGAGGTCTGCATCTTTACTGGCGAGCAAGCTATCTCAGATGGCTACGCTAGGTCTCAATCTCACTGGACTCATTAATGGAGCGTCACCCCCACAAGGCCAACTACCCCAACGGACCTTCTCTTATTCTGGGGCTTCTGGGACTTCAACGCCAGCAGAGTACTCGCCATTTCATTCTCCTCATGTACGCTCGCCCAACCTCTCGCCAGCATTGTCGACACGCGACCTCCCAGGCGTGGGCTCGCCTCATACTCCTAGCAGCCGCTTCAACTCTCCTAGGGTGACCCGCTCTCGTTCGAATCAATCAAGACGAGTATCGGTTATATCTGGGCGACAAGTTCCTGTCTCACGAATGCCCTCTCCCCCGCCTGACCCTTCCCCTGCCCCTCCGCCTCTTGTTCCTCGTTTGTCTCGATTCAATTCCACCAGCTCGTTCATAAGCATTGCCAGTACAGCTGCAACTGCGCCTCCTAGTCCTGGAGCGGGAGGCAACTCTCACTACCTGGGCGGCCGTACGATAGAGAACTTTATGGTGCTCGGAGAGGCTGGTCGCGGGGCATACGGAATGGTGAAACGGGCGAGAGAGTTTAAGGTGGATGGAAGTCTTGGGGTGAGCATTAATTCCAGCAGTCCCACACAATTATCAGCTGCTGAATCATATTGCTAGCCCAACGTCATTATCAAACAGATCATTAAGTCGCGTATTCTCGCTGACTGTTGGAAGAAACATCCGATCCATGGCACCATTCCCATTGAAATATATGTCATGAACGCCCTATCTTCAACATCCTTCAAGCTTCCTCACCGGCGGCCCTGGGACCCATCTAGATATTTGACCGGAAATCCGGATTCATCTCGAGATGGGACGAGGTCCATCAAAGATAGCGCATCGTTCTCCCCTGGGGGTCACCCCCATTCTCCCCGCACCTACAACATCGACTTCCAGTCTACACCTTGGGAATGGGCGGAAGGCCAAGTTGTCAAGGGACACCCTAGCATATGTCCATTGCTCGACTTTTGGGAGGACGCACATTTCTACTATCTCCTACTTCCCTCGTCCTCACCATCGTTCCCGAAAATAGACGGCCATGAGTTCCCCGGTATCAGCTCTCGAGATACCCCTCCAAACGATCTGTTCGACCTAGTCGAGATGTATCCCCAAGGGCTGCCGGGATTCTTGATACGAAGCTACCTGGGACAAATGGCCGACGCGCTGGCGTTTTTGCACGGGAAGGGTATATGTCATCGCGACATCAAAGATGAGAACGTTGGTACGTCAGAGAGCGCGGACCGGAATAACTTGATGCTGAAATGGTATCTATAGTACTCGGACCCGCTGGCAGGTGTTGGCTGATCGACTTCGGGAGTTCGGGTGTGGTGCGACGAGGCGGCTGGGACACCTTTAGTGGAACGTGAGTGCCGGTTTTGCGCGGCTTACCTGTCCCCCTTACGCTTGACCTTAGTCTCGACTATGCTGGCCCTGAAATTCTGAGGGGAGAGCGGTATACTGGACCTCCCCAGGATGTGTGGGCGTTTGGCGTGGTCGCGTACGTGCTGCTCGTAGGCGAATGCCCGTTCTCGTCCGCGCAGGAAGCCCAAACTGGTCTTGAACCAGACTCAAGGGCTTTAGAAGCATTACTCGAGCGGTGTGGAAATGGCCATGAGGTCGCTTGTGAGGAGCCAGATGGCGGAGGACGATTAGGCGACGCTTTGGAGCTTGTCAAGGCGTGTTTATCGGTAGAGGTATCGCACCGACCAACGTTTGAGAAGGTGCTTGTCAGCCGATACCTGGCTGGTGGAGCCGGCTGGTCGGAGTATATCCCTCAAACCGAGGAGGTCAAGTGAAGGGTAAGGGGTAAGGGGTAATGGGTGTTTAATCTGAGGTTCGAATTACATGCGAATTAGTGAACAGTTCTGCTTTCAACTATGTGAATGTATCATTTGTATGCCATACCAATTAAACATTTGAACGTTACAGCAATCAAAGTATTTTATTGATGTACGTTGCCTTCGCGGCTAATCATAGGGGCTCAATCTCAAGGATAGCGCCCATGAAAACGAGGTAGATGGTTCACACAGAGCACACAAACATAAGATAAAGATTAAACTGATAAGGAACGTGCTAAGCGCGAGGAACAAGAATGAGAGGGAAACAATAAGCGTAGTTGACTCGAGAGGGTCAATCACCCACAGTTACTTAAAATACAATTGTGCACGTATGAGTCGACCAAGGAGTCAATGAACCATCCGGACGTATACACGCACTCACTCGATGCGCAACTGCGAAAGGCTGAAATTAAACTGGTTTATTACTAAATCGGTGCACCCACTGAACTATTTACCTACAACATTAACCAAATTGATTTAACCTAGGTTCTTGCTCTCATTCCGTGCAATTACCTGTCCGATTGCGTTTTGGGAAGCCACTCGCATGACTAACTATCTCTACAGGAAGTTTCTACCCGGCTGGCACAGGCAGGGAGGCCAAGATGTATGCGCGTGACTCGTCGGCTGATAGCACAGAAGCCGAGGGCACAGGGGAAATCGCTATAGACAGGAGTCAAAAAAAATTGTTAGCGACCTCGGGAAACTAAATTTTTAGATGAAGGTCCGAGCAATCGATGGCATGGGGCGATTGGTCCGCAAAATTTCCCATCCGATTGGGATTCCGGCCCTTAAGTTGCCCCCAGCGCTCACTCCACTCTGCTGCACCCTCTTCCTCTCCACGAACTCTTTCACGAATTCATACCGTGAGTGCACTGTCTTTTTGATCGTTGTCAGCGCTGCTGCCTGCGTTGAGCCCTTGAGCTGGGGCGTTTTCACGGGTCCTCTGTGGCCTGGATCGCTTTGGGTATGCCGGATGGACAGGGTTAAGGGTCATCTGTCTGACTCTTTGTCTTTCATTCGTGCTTGCTCGTCTCCACAAGCTGCTGTCGTATACTAACTACCTCCCGCGCGCAGAATAAAACAAAATGGGCAAGGATAAGACTCACGTTAACGTCGTCGGTCAGTAGATCAGTTGAGCCCCTAACTTGGTACATCCTGCTCACTTGTCTGCTCACAGTTATCGGCCACGTCGACTCCGGAAAGTCCACCACCACCGGACACTTGATCTACAAGTGTGGCGGTATCGACAAGCGTACCATCGAGAAGTTCGAGAAGGAGGCTGCTGAGCTCGGCAAGGGATCCTTCAAGTATGGTACGCATACATTCGTCTATCCGGCTCGTCTCGTGGCTGGGACTGATGGTTGTTTGCAGCGTGGGTGCTCGACAAGCTCAAGGCTGAGCGTGAGCGTGGTATCACCATTGATATCGCTCTGTGGAAGTTCGAGACCCCGAAGTTCATGGTCACCGTAAGTGGAGCTGGATTCTCCAATCGTTGCACCCCCCTAATTGACGGTATGCATACAGGTCATTGACGCCCCCGGCCATCGTGATTTCATCAAGAACATGATTACCGGTACCTCCCAGGCTGACTGCGCTATCCTCATTATCGCCGGTGGTACTGGTGAGTTCGAGGCTGGTATCTCCAAGGACGGCCAGACCCGCGAGCACGCCCTTCTTGCGTTCACCCTTGGTGTCCGTCAACTCATCGTTGCGGTCAACAAGATGGACACCACCAAGGTACGTGCTTCTTGCTCCAATACCGGAATTAGCTCTGATTCTATCGTGTTTACAGTGGAGCGAGGACCGTTTCAACGAAATTATCAAGGAGACGTCTGGCTTCATCAAGAAGGTCGGCTACAACCCCAAGCAGGTCGCGTTCGTCCCCATCTCCGGCTGGCACGGAGACAACATGTTGGAGGAGTCCGTCAAGTAAGTTTGATTAGGATATATACCGTATTATTTTACTAAGTGTCGCTTTAGCATGCCGTGGTTCAAGGGCTGGACCAAGGAGACCAAGGCCGGTGTTGTCAAGGGCAAGACCCTCCTCGACGCCATCGATGCCATCGAGCCCCCCGTCCGTCCCTCCGACAAGCCCCTCCGTCTCCCCCTCCAGGACGTCTACAAGATCGGTGGTATCGGAACAGTGCCCGTCGGTCGTGTCGAGACTGGTGTCATCAAGGCCGGCATGGTCGTCAACTTTGCTCCTTCGAACGTGACCACTGAAGTCAAGTCCGTCGAGATGCATCACGAGCAGCTCGTTGAGGGTCTCCCTGGTGACAACGTTGGGTTCAACGTCAAGTACGTTGACTATTTTATTAGTTTTTGCTTCATTCACTCATTGCCGTTTAGGAACGTGTCGGTCAAGGATATCCGTCGTGGCAACGTCGCTTCTGACTCCAAGAACGACCCCGCGAAGGAGGCCGCGTCCTTCAACGCTCAGGTTATCGTCCTCAACCACCCCGGTCAGATCGGTGCCGGCTACGCACCAGTGCTCGATTGCCATACCGCGCACATTGCCTGCAAGTTCGCCGAGCTCATCGAGAAGATCGATCGCCGAACGGGTAAGGTTATGGAGGCGTCGCCCAAGTTCGTCAAGTCTGGTGATGCGTGCATTGTCAAGCTCGTCCCGAGCAAGCCTATGTGTGTTGAGACCTACAACGAGTATCCTCCTCTCGGTCGTTTCGCCGTCCGTGACATGAGGCAGACCGTCGCTGTCGGTGTCATCAAGGGTGGTACGTAGCATTTATCCACATATTCCTTCGAGTAGATCGTTGACTATTTTATCCAACAGTTGAGAAGACCGATGGCAAGAGCGGAAAGGTCACCAAGGCCGCTGAGAAGGCGACGAAGAAGAAGTAAAGAATGTATCAATATTGTCTTCTTTCTGTTTCTCTCTCTCGTTCTTCCTTGCAACTGTAGTCATTCTTATCATTTGTATGCATTGAACTCTCCAAATGCACTGAAGGAATGGGGTCGTTTTGACTTTCATCTTCCAATTTTCTATTCGTGATTTCGCGCATATTTTCCGCAAACAACCAAAATTGAGCTCGATCAACGTCAATTGACAAGCGGATCAATTTTCATTTCAGTAAGTGTCAGTTAATTACACCACATTGGGTCAACTGATTAGCAAACATGCTTGATCTCTCCGCTGACTGGAACGTGTTTTCCGAGGTCGCGAGCTACAGTCCGGTCGAACACTGTATTTTTAGAGGTCAATCGGGGCCCAAGTACGCAATCTGAAGCCACTTGCCTTCCATCATAAAGTTAAAGCACGATTTGGTCAATGCGGCGTCCCAACGCCCTTTTGAGTGCTCATCTCGGATAAATGCGTGCTGTGCTTGTACCTCAAGCCACTGCACATGATGTCAAATTAAGTCTTGCCTTCCAACATGGTTACTCACGCTGAACGTTACGTTCGCATCCTCCAACGTCTTCCTGATAAGATCACGTCCAGCGCGGGGGACGTGTGTATCCTATGACAAGTCTGAGAGCCAGGTTCCTATAGATTCTTACTAATCGAACACTCACCTGCTTTCCAAATATCATCACAATTTCTGTGCGTCCTCCACTCAAATCGCCTCGCTCGACCCGGACTAGAGTATCGTCGTTCTTCCCCTTGCCGAGGCTTTTTGAATGGATATCGGTTGCAAAGAAGCACACGGACGCTAGTACGCGTTGGTCGAACGCAGCCTACCACCCATAACATCAGATATTTACCAACCAGTTTGGAGGGGATACTTACACGAAAAGCGAGGTGTCCTCCCAGACACATCCCCGTAACGGCAATACGACCTGTGCAGTTTGGAAGTGAGGCGAGAAGGTCGACGGATAAGGTCGCATCTTCGTCGTAGGCTGCCACTTCTTTTTGGATCTATGATGGCGATGAGTGGCGGATTGAATGAAGCAGTGGTAAGGGAACGGACTTTGAGGTCATTGCCGAGGTCAGTTCCTGTGATATTCAAGGTTAGTGTTAAATGGATAATGCGAGGAGCAGCGGTAGTACCTTGCGTGTCGTATGCTAGAGGCTCGGGTCCTACGAACTCATGATACGACGATGGGCAGGCTACAATCAAAATGTAAGTACTACGCGCATGTAATCACTTCTACATAGCCTACGTACCAACTACGAATCCTTGGCTGGCGATCTGACCCGCAAATCGTTCAACAGGTCCTGTCACTTGGTAGATCTCGCTATAAATCTAAATTCAATCAAACTGTGCGAACGACAATGTCTACTAGACCTGACCTGAATACAACGACTCCTGGGAACTTTGCCTCGGGGTATCCTGTAACCAAGTCAATATGATAGATACAGGGTTACTTATGGAGTGTCCGTACCTTGGATAACTGGTGAAAGCACAAAGATCCTAATAGAGCCATTCGAGGCCTTGACGTCGTGGTGAGTCTTGGTGATCAACATGATTGAGTTCTGGCAGGCCAGTCAATGTCAGTGAACCGCTCCCGTCCAGCCTGCTTCATATATGCATTCCCGGAACTCGCAACAGGTGGGAACATCGATGAACGCACCTTCGAGACGACCTATAGTACAAATTCAAGTACAAATTCGAGTACAAATTCTAGCAGCGCAAGTCCGAATCTAAGCCTAGATCAACTGACGCGCTGGGAGACGCCGTTTCAACCGGATCTGTTACCGTTACCAGGAAAATACATCCGGGCCTCTCCCGATTATTCGATACCGACGACACAAACGGCGTCACCGACACCTCAAGACCCGCCGACACTGTGAGTCTGCATTTTCTGTTCCTGAAATAATGACGGGCGATGTACTGCTGGTTCATGTGGGGGTTGGAAAGGATGAACCTATGGAGTATTTGGGTGGATGAGGAGTTGGATTTGTGGATGGACCGAAATTTGGCTTGTGCGGCTCGTGAGTCGGAATAATGAGCGCTGACGACGGGATTTGAAGATTAAAATGGCCCCGACTATTGTTAAGAAGCGCACCAAGCCTTTCAAGTGCGTGCCTCCCCGTCGTTGCTCCTCCCCCAAGGCTGAACGTTATTTTGCAGGCGCCACCAATCGGACCGCTACCACTCCGTAAAGGAGGCATGGAGGAAGCCGAAGGGTATCGATAACAGGGTGCGCAGGCGGTTCAAGGGCCAGCTGCCCATGCCCAAGGTGCGTACTCTCTCCACTCTCTTCGTAAGATACCCGCAAGAGCTAAATGCGTTGGCGTCCGTGTAGATTGGATACGGCTCGAACAAGAAGACTCGCCACCTTCTGCCCAACGGACTGAAGAAGTTCTTGGTGAACAACGTCCGCGAGCTCGAGTTGTTGTTGATGCACAACAAGAGCTTTGCGGCGGAGATTGCACATGGTGTGAGCAGCAAGAACCGGGTTGCGATTCTTGAGCGGTATGTCTCCCATCCTATCCACTCAGCCTCCTATCCTTCCATCCTTCCATCCTCTCACCCCAATCTTACGTCCCCCACTTCAAACCTCATTTAAATTAAATCCATATATTTAATTAATTACCATTCGCAGGGCACGGGCATTGAGCGTAAAGGTGACCAACCCCGCCGCAAAACTCCGTTCGGAGGAGTAAATCGAGCTGTGTCGTCTGGTGTTGGCTATCCTTTCTTCTCGCTACCTACCTTTGCATGTATCACGATGACGGATTCTTTGACATATGCATATGCGCTCTATTGCACGCTCTGCCTTTGAAACAAAATATGCATTCCGTATTCTCGTGCTGTTTGTGCTGCTTTGTCCTAGAGCCGGTGCATGCACTTGATTTTAGTAAAACAAACCATTCAATCATTTCCGGTACAGTACATTGTTATTTGTTCAAAATCTAGCTCCCTGTATGCGCCATCCGCTCAAAACACGATATACGCACTCGCATAACTCACGCTCGAGTCTTTCAGATCTACACACGCGCTACTCTGCTCATACCGCACCCATTTGATCGTCGCCTTCTTCCCCGGTCCATCCTCGAGCTCGGTTAAAGCGCCGAGGAGTACCCCGATGGGATGTCTCCCGCAAATCGTGTTCTTGGTCTCGCGTAAGTACAACTCGAACGCGGTATGCGTCTGCGCAGCTGTCTTTCCATCCGACACAAGTGCGGTAACGTTCCCATCTGATCCAGGTGCGGTGGTCGGACTTGGGAGCGTGAGGATATCAAGAGCCGCTCGGTCAAGTGCTGCTATGCTCTTGTGAATCGGGTGGGTGGTATTTGGTTTGATTGAACGGGATAGGGAGACGCCGGGTGTTGAGGAGGGAGGTGGGGAGGGGTAGTAGAATGTGTATCTGAAGCGGGTCCCCCTTGAGAGGTATTACTGTTAGGTGTTTTGCGAAGGGGGAAGGATAGATTAGGTTAGACGTACCAATGACAAAAGTCACTAGAGACGACGCAAATCGTATCTGGTTGGGACAGGTACGGCGCGAGGGCTGCTCCGAAACTTGCTTCACTAGTCTTGTCGATCGCGCCAACGAGGATGGGTACGATCTTTATATCGAGTCTTTGTGCGCATCTCTTTGGTCTGAAACTGCTGAAGAGGAAGGGTGGGATGCTTACCCTTGAAAGATCTTTCTCACGTAGGGCAGGTGCATCTCGATGCTATGTTCGTCTTCGTCTGTGCCGAGAGACATGTCGCTGAACAGATCGGATTCGCGGAGAGTTGCAATAGCTAGATGGGGGTTAGTCTGGTGATTAGAGAGAAATGATGTACTTGCTTTCAAGATCTAGTGGGAGAGAACCGATAGGAGTCTCATAGCTCGAGCATTTCGATAATGCGCAGCCGTCTAGGTACACATGATGCGAAGGGCCGAGTATAAATACCCGCTTTCTACGCGAAATTAGTATTATTCACCCAAATAAATGACATCTTACATTCCAGTCGTATCAATACTCTTGTATGCCCAAGCGGCGGCGGGGCCAGAGTACGAGTACCCCGCGTGACTGTGACGATGTCAGATCAATGAGAGTATGGAATGAAAATCGCGTACGGGGCAATGACAGCCTTGCACCCCGGGATAGGAGGACTGTACCCCTCCAACGCCTCACTCTTGACGAGTGCAAGCCAGGCATCAAGCTCAGCGTCGAGTGTTTCGCCTAAGGGGTGTTCGATGAGATACAAAACAAATCCATTAGATGGGCTTACTGTCGTTGGTGTACCATGAGCCGGCGTGTGTGGCACGTCGGATGGACATGGTGTCTGGGGCGTTAGAGCAGCACAGCCACATGTGACAGTCAGGGGTCAGGGCCGACTAGTTACCAAAAATTCTCGAAATGAAGCATGGAATAATGTAACTGCAGGCGTAAGCAGCCTGATATGGGGGAGTGCACGTGGATGGGTGACAAAAAGTTGCAGATGGAAGTCTAATCTCAATCTCTCTTCCTGCCACCACACTCTGCATCACGCCCCTCCCTCACCCCGCTCCCCCATGGCCTCCGCAGCTCTCTCCAACGATCCCGGTTAGTCTATCACTCGATAACTTGCACTCACCGCTCATGTCTTTCCAGCGTCTCCGACCCCCGCGGAGGACCAGAACAACTCAAACTCCCGTCCCACCTCTCCCGAGAATGGTGCTGCACAGAACAACGCACCGGACTCTGACTCGCTCACCCTCCGCGCCCTCGTCACTACTAAAGAGGCTGGCGTCATCATCGGCAAGGGTGGTAAGAACGTAGCCGACCTGCGCGAGCAGACTGGCGTCAAGGCGGGCGTCAGCAAGGTCGTCCAGGGCGTCAACGAGCGCGTGCTGAGCGTCAGCGGCAACGTCGAGGATGTCGCCAAGGTACGTACACTCCCATGCATTCATTTCGCCCCACGCGCCACTTGTCATTTCGAATGCGTATACCTGTATTGGCAAATGCGCATATTTTTACGCATTTTCTCTTCCATATAACAACATACTTATTTTTACCCCTGTCGGTTACTAACACGCATATCCCCAGGCATACACCCTCATCATTGGCCAGCTCCTCCAATCTTCGCCCTCCTCCCCCGGCGCACCCGCCCCACCCCCCTCGAGCACCCATACATCCCTTCGCCTGCTCGTCTCTCATAACCTTATGGGCACCATCATCGGCCGTGGCGGCCTCAAAATCAAAGCCATCCAAGACGCCTCGGGCGCGCGTATGGTTGCCTCCAAAGAGATGCTCCCCCAGTCCACCGAGCGCATCGTCGAGGTGCAAGGCTCGTCCGAGAACATCGGACGCGCTATTGCCGAGATCGGCCGTTGCCTCCTTGAGGACTGGGAGCGCGGTCTCGGCACGGTGTTGTACCACCCCGGACCTGGGACGGGTGCGGACCCGCTGGGAGGGACAGGTGCTCGGCGAAACTCGGGTGCGTTCTCGCCCTCGGTGTCGAGTATGCCTCGGCGGATTAGCAGTGGTGGAGATGGTGGCGCGTATGGCGCGTCTAATAGGCGCTCGATCTCTGGCATGAGCCAAGTCGTTGGAAACGCCTCTCCTCCCCCGCCTCGCAGCCCCCCACCGACGAATAGCCCTCCAGCTGCGGCGCTGCGCACGCAAAACATCTCGATCCCGTCCGACATGGTCGGTTGTATCATCGGCCGTGCAGGATCGAAGATCACTGAGATCCGGCGGTTGAGCGGGAGCAAGATTAGCATTGCCAAGACGCCGCATGACGAAACGGGCGAACGCATGTTTACGATCGTTGGGACGCCGGACGCGAACGAAAAGGCTTTGTTCTTGTTGTATAACCAGTTGGAGAGTGAGAAGGAGCGGAGGGTCGGGAGGGATTCGGTTGGTGCCGAGTGAACGCCGTTGTCCCCCCTAACTTTGTCTGTGGCCTGCTCCCTCTTCGCTTGATGTCTACCTCTTTGCTGCTTGTTCGTTTGGCCCGGTTTCTCGTCCCGTTGAGCGGAATCCTTGATCTTTCCCTACACTTGTGACTCACCTCCAAGTGCTCTTACCTCTTCTCCCTTGGATCGTTCTCATCCAACCTTTCCATTTTCCCATCCACCCTTCCCCTGTTATTCTCTCCCCGCGACTTCCCATTCCCAAATACTCTCCGTCTCCCTCCTCCCCCTTCTCCTTACCTATCCGTCTTCTTTACCGGTCCTCCTTCCTCTTCTGCTTCGCCCTCCCCTTCTCCTTCTGCCCGTCCTCATCCCTATCCCCCTCCCTGACCATCCCAAAATAACACCTGTACACGGCACCTCATGTGTAAAACGAATTCACGAGCTGATGGTGCGCGCCAACCTGTGCGCGGTTGGCTATTGAAGAAAACGCTGGCTGAGTGTAAGAAGAAGTGGACTGAGTGACAAGAAGAAAATAAGGTTGGGTAAGTCGAAGAAGATGTGGTTGGGTGAATTGAAGATAGCCAGGTTTATCCGAGATAGAGTAGCTGGTTGGTCAGATTGTTCAGCCAGGTAGGAGAAACGGCTGACTGGGGTGGTTGGCCAGAGCGGTTGAACTGAAAGAGAGGTTAGCTTGAAAGAAGAAAAGGTTGAGTGAGCCGAAGAGAAGAATCGAGTCGATTTTGAAAGATGGTGGTTGACCGAGGTACTGTAAAGAAACATTGCGATTGGTTTGGTTGGGATATTTAATACAGTGTGAGGCATGGAGTGGTGTCCGACGATGAGTCTAGTGGTTTAACAGTATGAAAGAGAAGAGCAGCAGAGCAGTGATATGGAAAGCAAGAAGAAAACATTGTTGGTGTTAGGTTGGGAGGATACATCACCTCCATTCGTGATCGCCGTCACTTTCGTATGCTGCGAAAGAAGCAAAGATGCGTGAGTTAGACGCGCAGGCATGTGAAACTTGTGATGCACACCTTCGCTTTCTTCGCTCTCGGTGTCAGGATAATCGTTGCGGTAAAAGTCTTCCTCTGCAAGTCATACGGTTCAAAAATAGCCTAGTGGGTGAATGCGCGTGCCTTACCATTGGAGTCTTCATCCGCCTCGTCCTTGACCGAGTCGCTGTCTTCCTCATCAGCGAGAATGTCACCATCAGCCAGTGGGAGTCCCGACCTAACCCAAACGCCACTCAGTGATTGATCCAAGCAACAAGAGTGCCAGCAGACTCACAGCGTTCCAACATTCGCCAACCCGTCCCAAACGCTCAGATCCCCACTCAGATTCGCCCGCTGATAGAATACATCCCACACATACTCTTCCTCTTCCTCCTCAGCAGGTTTCTTAGCCGCCGCATGTGCATGCGCAGATGAAGTTACCGGTTTCCTCGGCGGAGGCGCATCCAACGAAATCTCATTCACTTCCCAACCAGTTCAGTTCACCCCTATCAAACAAAAACGAAGGATCAAGCCAACAAACTCACCTCGAAGGTACTCTGTCAACAGGTCCTGAAACTCGTCCATTTCCGTAGCGGACACGGACCCTACCTCCACCTCATCCTCCACCTCTGCAACCTCCGCTGGTACAGCCTCGTATAACACAAAACCCGGCTCATTGGTATCTGTCGTTGAGGCCGTTGCCGTTGCCGTCACCGAGGCCGAGGGTTGTCCGGGCACAGCGATCGGGACGGCCCTAGGTGCCGGAGCTGACGCAGCAGCGTCGGGGTCGGGGGTGGCCGCGACCGTGGGCAGGGAGACGGAAGAAGAAGCCCGAGCGGCTCGAAGAACTTTGAATTCGCGCGTAGATCCCACTGGGGGCCGGTGTAGCGCTGTCGGCGACATTGGCGCTGAAGCGGGAGAAGCGACTTTAGGAGACGCTCGTGACTCTTGGTTAATCATCGCCAGCCGTTTCTAGGCATACCGATACTAGATTAAGGATGAAATTCCGGGGGCAGTGGATCAAGAAGACGTACGTGCAGGTCCTTGGTCCTCAAATCGTCCAAAAGTGACGGGTCTTCGGTCATCGTTTCTGCCAATGTGAACATACCGCGCCCGTCTACGGAGCCTGCCATCGAACCACGATAGCGCTTGCTCTGGGACGGTAGATCAATCACTATGACAGACAAAAATGAGAACTTGGGGCGCACTGCCAGAGTGAATTCAACTTGCGAAGTGCATCCATAGGCTCGTCAACACGTTTGCGCTTGACAAAGATTGCACGAGAGTACGCTCCATCTTTCGTGTTCACAGCCATGGGTGCAAAGTGGGATTGACGCACAGCACAAGTCGATGAAGGCTAATTTATGATGGAGCGAGCCTCACGTGACAGGTCCAAGAGAGTTGCGAAACAAAAGATGGTATTGAAAGAAAACATGTGTCTGGGTACAAGCACATGGCGAAAGCATGAGGATTGGGCCAACGTCTACATGATACCAAACAAGGTCCATGGTCCAGAACAATGCGGTGAACCGCAGTTAATCTGTGCTCAACTATACGCCGCAGCTCGAGATGTAGGCTTGGTCTCGGTGGGCACCTTGATCGAGCACGAAACTACATCAATAACGCAGTGACCCAGCCACCAGAACAACACTGGCGCTTGCTAAAACACGAGTTTCCAGTTCATCAGTTTTGCGCAGCCAAGCACAAGGCCAAGGCTGGTCACAGCCGGTATCAGGTTCAATTGCACAATCGTGTAGATCCATATTGTGCCAATAGGGGGAGCCTAGGAAAAATTAGACCGACAGCGCTCAGACAGCGCTGGGAGGACATACCTGACGTGTAACCACCAACCATGAGCCGTTGTTCACCAGCCAAATCAACCTTGGGCCCGACATAATGGCGGCAAGGAAAAGGAGCATTTGAACGAACGGTCGAGACTTGTGTTTGTTGGCTATAATTGCTCCGTTAGTGATGAACTGCCTCGCCGAGTTGGCCTAAACGTACTGTAATGAATTAAGATCGCCAGAACTGTAAAATGCCAGCTGTCAGCATGCGACAAAGTTTATGCTGGATTAACTTACTGGGCACGTTGGATATTACTCTCCCGAGCTCCTCACTGATAGTAGGTTGCTGGGAGTATTGCTGCTGTACTAGACTAAGAAAAACAGGTTAGTTGGTTACCACGAAAATACAGATGAAAAAAGACGAACATGTCAAGTAAAACATACAAGAAACACAGTGGAATAGCAATTATGGCTGTATCGACTAAGTGTACAACGTTAAAACCTTTTCCTTCGATGAAAAAAGCAAGAGCTTACGGATACTGCCTGCTAACGGCGTAAGCTCCTCCTCCTCTTCCTCCTTTTGGCCAGAAAAGTTCTGCAGAATGCCTGTATCGTTAATCAACCGCCATTGCTCGTCCTCGTCAATCCGCTCCTGCTCAGATGCTCGAACAAGCGGTATCCCAAGGTCGTCGACCTCTACGATTCGTGGTTCATTTTGCTGTTTCTGAGGTGCCTTGCGTTTGGTCATTTGATGGTCAAGTTCAAGAATCTGTCATCTAGCCACGCGTCAATTTGGTACTTGACAATTCCTCACGGCACAAACACTCGGCCATCACAGCAGCGACAAACATAATCATAATGCAGATGCGTAATAAATAAGAAGTACATGATGTGAGAGCGTTGAGCATGGTCGCGAGTAGCCAATAAATAGAGCCGCCAAATACATAAGCAAATAAATAAATAATGTGATCAGATGTCCTTGTGCTCGATGCTCAAACCGCTCTTCATAAATACTATAAATATAAATAGACGCGCCCAAATACGCCTTAAAGATAGCCAGTCGTAGAGAACGAACTCGAACCCTCGGGGGAATCATGCTCGGAGAGAGATACCGTCAAGTCGTGAAGCGGATAAGTATACATCGGAACGTCGAGCCCAAAATTTGCGGGTAATACAGGTTTTTGTATTACATCGTCTGATGGGTTTAATTAGAACCTGACTGTGACCTATCAAAGGGAGAACCTACCGATGATTTCTTGAAGTAGTTTCTCTTGTCGCACTGTAAAACGGATCGGCGGTGAGTGGGAGGTCTGAACGGAAATGAGCGGACATACGGCCAATCGGTGATATGTTCCCAAACTCCAGCATGGCCAGCTTTAATGTCTCGATTTCACCCCACACGGTGGCCTCGCCGGCCCGATCTCCCGTAGTGATGTGTCGCTTGCAGAGCTGAACGAGTACCACCGCAGCCAAATACCAGCAGACCTGATGAAAAGTTTAAGTTAGTTGAGTCCCCCAAAAGGACAGTTGCAAATCTTACCGTAACAAAGGGATGCAGCCGTTTGAGGTCAAACAGCGTCCCCGCTAATAAATAATAATTCCGGATGATCGATCTGGCCGCCTGTATACACCGCACAGCGGACGGGCATCGAGGGTTCGAATAGTCGATGTGCGCATTATGCAGCGAAATGGTCGCAGCATACGGGAGCACATGAACGAGGTACAAGTCCGCGTCGACCATGGACCCGTCCGGGTTCTCCCCGACGCCCAAACACGACTTGAACTCCACCGGGAGGGATTGCAAAAAGTCGACAGCGACCAGCTGATCCAAGGCTCGGAAAACAGCGGTGTCTCGAGGATCAGCAGACCGCCTCGACTGTCTGTTATCGGCAACCAGGTTGTAGTCGGTGACCTTTCCAAACAGGAGGGTGGCTTTGATAAGTAAGATGTATGGATCTGTGTAGCCGATCTGATGCGCGAGAAAGAAGGACGGGTCGTGTGCTTTCTGTGGGTTGGGTGAAACCAAGGCCTACAGGGACGGTGCGGTTAAACCGGGAGCATTAGGTGAGAAAACTGAATGTGGCGTACCTCGCATTCAAAATCTACAGCGCATATAGGCAACTCTAGTGTCATGATTTCGGCCTCCGAGATTGTATGTTTCCACGCTCCAAGCGAGACGTAGCGGTCGAACATCACAAACGACCACCAAGCCCTCCTTTTCTCCTCCATATGGGTGTTACTAGGAACAGGTTCTAAGAATGGACGAGGGTTAATTTTTCTAAGAAGGTAACGATCAGCACTCGACGTTCCCGTAAGCCTGAGTCAACTTACATATCCAGATTTCTGCCCTCGGCATATGCCCAATATTGTAATATGATTGATGCTTGAAAAGTGGGCAAGTCAGTTGAGCCACCCCGGATGGCGGTATCCAAGAGCGTCCGAGTTTTGGTAGCGTGGAACTCGGAGAACTTTTCCTGGCGGCTAGGAGCATCATGCGAAGCCCATCGACTAGACGCACAACAGATGGCATGAAGAAGCATAGTCGGTGGGAAATCAGGATGTGTCGTAGGCAGGGACAAACTCGCAACGAATGAGCTGCGGTGGAGAATGCGTGCCGAGCATGGTTCGTTCTGGAAGAACAAGTCGATCCTAGTGTGACGCGTTAGCCATCAGCAAATGCTTTCAGACAAGACTACTCACAGATGCGCCATTATAGTCGATCCCGGTAGGTTGGGATCCCAGTCGTTCTCCGCTCGCGTCATTTGTGGCGAATAATCGGCTGGTAGCGATCGACTCGATGTGGGTGGCCGTCTCGCAGTGACGGTTCCAGAGCCACTCGTCAGCGTGTTCGATCGTGTAGCGGCTCGCGGGCGCGCGTACGGCGTGGCATGTTTGCGTTCTGATAATACGGGGACCGAAGGGGAAGTAGACGGGCGTGAGGGCACCGGCGAGGACGCAAAGGGTTGGGGCGAGATTGTAGGAGATCGGTCTTTACTTTTATCTGACCCACTAGTTGTTCCACGCGTGGACCTTGCCATCTCCGGCGACACCACCACTGCAGGCGGTGGCGACTTTCCAACATCGTGGCCGTTCTGTTTGGCCTCTCGTCGAGCTGATTGAAGCTTGTTCTGCAGGTCTTCGATCTGCGCTTCAATGGCTCGTATGCGCTCGACTGGATCTTCGATGGATTCAGGAGCAACTGGCACTCCCTCTACCGGATCGTAAGAGCAGGTGGGTGCGGGCGGATGGCTGGGGAGCAATAATCTGTAAACGGTTGGGAGCTAAATTGGGGAATTCTCACCTGAAACCGACGGGAGGCGGGACAGCGATCTATATCAAATAAAATATCAGTGATAGCCCCAACATCCACCCGTCTTCCACCTACGAGAGCATTCCATTGCCTCACACATGTCCCACAATGACTACAAACCGATGAGTAAGAATGGAGATACCATTAGCTGCTGAACTCACGGTCTCCCAGCATCACATTTGAGTTTCCTGCGCCGACATTGCTGGCATGCCTGCGAACCAACATTAGATGGCGTCGTACGCAATATTGGAGAACAACTGACCTGATTTCTGCGCAGCGCAGGACCAGAGGAATTTGCAGGCGTGGGCTTAGGCATCGCGAATTGACAGGCGAAGCTTTCCGGCTAGTCTCGCCAAACAGTGCTCTAATGAACGACGTCCGAAGGGGGGAAACGCACCGCCAGCCTGCGCCGAGTGATGTTATATCGAACCTGTGGGGGGGTAGGATCGGTCAGATGTACAGCCCCTGCGCCGAGTGCTTTAAACGTCAAACGACTACCGCCACAAGCCTTTGTTTACGCTCCCATCTCCACAGATCACAGTTGAAAATACACAGGGCTACAACAGCAACCACAAACCCAGCGGGACGGTGAAAAAGGGCCGAAAGATGCGTATTCAGAGAGGCGATGCACTTCCCAGACAGGCACGATCACCCCGGTGAGATACGATCGTGGCCCCCATGCTCTTCCGTGTGCTCTGCTCGCATTGGCTTCCATCCCACCGAGCACGGGACGACGTTGTCTGAAATCTAGTCAATGACTTGGTGCGGCATCACCAAGGCTGTGAGCATTCTGATTGAGAAGATGATGCCGGAGATATACTGCCTATTCTTCGATTTCGAAGTAATCGCTTTCAGCATATCGCTTACTGAGCGAATTATCGCGCACTGTCCTTTGAATGCGAGCATGTGGCGCCTACTACACGTCCCTACATGCTGTGCTCGGTCATCTCGGCCCACACCCGGTACTATCCCGATGGGGACGTCATCCGGCAAAAGTTCGTCAGCGAGCCAACACAAAAGCCTTGAAGCAGCACATCGCATTGGGCTGCGGCCAACATACTACTTTTGCGCGCGCAAAGCTATCCTCACGCACGCTCCCACATAGACCTACGGAAAGGTTTGATGTGTGCTCCCTGGCCCAAAGTACCGCTAATTAGATTCCTCACTTGCCGAGTCATGCCGCGGGATGTAACGTGGGATACCCGAAATCCGCTGATCGATCACAGGAGAATCCCGTATTTCATGCGGAGCGCCGACACTCGCACACGTACTTCATGCGAGAGCAAATAATTCTGAATACCGTCATTGTTCGGTCGCTGGAAGTCTCGCTGAGCAGGAACCAGGGCTTGAGTCGCCGATTCTCGCAACAAAAGATGTCTTACGTTGCAGCCGATTCGCTGAAGACACCGTAAGAATCAGTTGACCGGCCTGATCACTCCTGGGTAAAGAACCGCGTCCACTCAAATCTTAGTAAAGTTCTAGCTCTTTTCGCATTCAAGGTGCGCGCTGGCTCGCACAACCATAGTTCACGCACTAACAATCCAAACTAGGGCCGGAATTTCATGAAGATTCCCAACGTACCATTAATTCAGCTTTAACCTTGTCGCGGCGCTAGTCCGGATAAATGGATCTAATTCAGTAAAATATTACAATTTCAAGCCCAGTGAAACAATCCCCTTGTATGCGTTATTTAGCACATCAGGACGCTGCAACTTCTTTAACCATCTTGATGGAATCTCCTCGTATCCATAGCATGCTCCCGCTAGTTGGCCATATACAGCTCCGACCGTATCCACATCACTTCCCAGAGGGAGCAGGAGCATTAATCCCTGGGGGAACAAATTAATATGATTAACGCCCTCGAGCCTGAAAGATGAGATGGCACTCACTTCTTCGAACGAGTTTCCATGCCAGAGAGCCCAGAGAGCGGCCTCGAGCGTCGACAAAACAAAGCCATCAGTCGAAATATCCGAGGCATTTTTGTCCTTGTACGCATGGAGCTCATGAATTGCTTTCAGCTCGGAGGTTACGAGCAGAATCTGGGATCCGTCGGCGAACGGGGTGAAGTCCGAGCTTAGCACAGCCTGCTTCCGTTCCTTTGCGCTTTCTCCCTTGGCGTGGTAGAACCCAATCATGTATGCGGTAGCGAGAACGCACGAGTCGACGCATAGAGGACTCGCATGCGTGACCCTTGATTGGAGTGACGCAGCTGCTATAGCGATTGCTGGATCGTGGTGGAGAGCTGCTGGGACAGGTGATAGTCTCATTAGTGAGCCGTTTCCGGAGTTTACGATTGCCGGGTTCGAGTTGGGCTCGTGAGTCGGCCTAGGATAGTTAGAGTCAAGGAGCTTGACGTATGTCAGGAGCGACGCTTGGGTGGTTATGCCTACCACACAACAAGCATTTAGGATTGTATTGCTGAGCAAGACAGAATCGACTTACCAATATCGAAACATTCCCCAGTTACTGATAGATAGCCTATGCGAGAAATCAGATGATATCACGAGAGTGAGTCTGTTTTGCGAACCATGACGCCACCAACTGACCCATCGTCGAGCAACGTCGACCCAATCAAGTTGTCCAGCAGTGTTTGATAAAGACACTGCTAAACATAACTACGGTTGTGTCACGTCAATACACTCATTACTATTACTGAATGGGGGCGGATACGAACCTGCATAGACGTGTCGTCCGTCCATGATCCCGCGGCAAGCGGTTTGCCCTAGAAGTCGTTAGGCCGCGGTAGCATGCCGATATGTGGCTCACACACCTCGTACTCGAACGTTTCGCAAATTTCCATTTCTTTGGTCGGCTGGTATGACCCTCTTCTCTTAAACTAAATGTAATTGGGAAGTGTTGGTTATGATATCCAATAGCTCGGGCATTGCAACCAAATTATTACCTCATATGGTGCGCCGAGGGCGTCGCCAACAGGAAGACCCCAGAGGCTGCCTTTGATTCGAGATTTGAGTATTTTTGTGTCCATGTTGGTTGGCTGGAGGGCCGAAAATACACGACGAAGTGAGGAGCGCATTGGATGATTACAGGCGCATGGTGGTATTTATAAGTAACTCGTGGTGCCTTGGTGCTGTGTAGGCAAGGCCTAAACATGACAGCGCCAAGACCAATCCAGCGCTTGAGCGAGACAAACTGCTATATTTGTATGTCCAATAAAATGTAAATACACTGCTTGGATCTGCAAACTACATTAAAAATACCCTGTTAAGCAATACGTCGATTCTATTCGGATTATTCAAGTTATTGAAGCAGAGAAACCAAAGCGAATAAGTACTACTTTTGCAGCAAAGGAGGCAGAGTCTGTGAAACCCGGTTTGACACGGACTTGTAGGGATGGAGGAAGAGGCACCAAAACTACTCCCCCTCGAATCCCGGGTAGTTGCCTCTTTCTTGTCCCCCACGGTTCCCTGGTACGTTTTTGTTCCGGCATGTGTTCGCATAGTGGCCCTTTTGTCCGCACTACCGAGAGAAATCATCTCAGTCTCGGAGTAACAGCAATACCTTCGAAGAATCTTACCTTGAAGCACAACACCTCATCCAAGTTACGTCTAGGAACAAACCCAGGATTGTTCGGTCCGACCACGAAGCCTCCTCCAGGACCACCCTGACTAGGACCATGATCGTTGAACCGACCATACCCAGGTGGGGGAGGTCCAAGGTCACGCTGGGAGGGTGGCGAGGGAGGTCGGTATGCTTCTGGGGGAGGAATGTCGGGTTTGGGACTAGCAGAGTGATCAGTATGTCACCAATCGGGTATTGCCTGTTCAACTCACTGTCCACGCTTGCAATCTGGTCCATCTGGGCAGAACCCACTCAAGTAAAGTTGGCAAGCAACCCGTCGGACATGTTTCCTAGGACAGTCGGGCCCTGCAGATCTGTTAATTAAAAAAGAACCACGAGAGACCCAGATTCACACGTACCCAACTTGCAAAATCCTCGTTGATAGTCCGGGCATTCTATCTTCCGCTCTTTAGGGTGCGCGTACAGACATTCGTCACCAGCCGTGCACGTCCCGTGGCGCGCAAACCACCAACATTCTGGCATGCGCCTAAGGTTGTACTCGTGAAGGAACTCACATGCATCACCCTTTTTGCAAAGTCCACGCAGCCAGTGCTTGCACACGGTCGCAAGCCGGTCGCGGCCCAGATTCGCAGCCGAAGCATCTGCGGGACCAAAGTTCAGTGGACTTGGCGTGGTATGTCTCAAAGGGCAATGAAGCGGTCCAAGTGGACACCCTGCCGGGGTTAATGCAAGCCGACATATTTGTTCGTCTACAAAGGAGATGTTTTTGTTATTCCGTGATTATGTTCCGTGGCGGAGAACGTACCAGTATCAAGTTTTAGCCCCAGCTGATTTTTGATGTAAACCTCGACGTTAGAATTTACTTGATGAAAGTCGGGGTGAACCACATCGGCCAGAGCTGGAGTTTGGACCAGTGGGTTTTGACTTGTCGATGACATAGTGGTGGTCGGGTCGAGTCGAAGTGGCGAGGCCAGTCGACTTGTGGCAGTGCCGCACGCTTTGTCACTTGCGCCCCTGCAGCCCCCGCAACAACGAGCTCGTATATCTCAACTTCTTTCCTGGATGTCAACACGCACTAAAACGACATATTCAACACAATAAAGGCCAGCCCGGAATTTATTGTTGCTGAATTCCTTTGATTTTTAGTATATTGCTCGACATATCTCCACCGCCGACGGACGACACATGGACGCACATTTTACTAGTGTCGGCGTCGGGCGTGGGCGCACGATCCATTGTACTCGTTGTCCCGAATTTAGGTGACTCAATTTCTTATCCCTGCTTCACAAAGCGAGAAAAGCAATTCACACTAATATTCGTTCTGGGCCGCGGCTTCGGCAGACGACGACGCTAGTGACCAGCGCCCAATTCTTATGACATAATACTTATCTCTTTGTTCTTTGGGCTGCTCGTCGTAACACGTTTCCCGGTGAGAGGACCTTTGAGGCCCAAAATGGCAAAACTCAGGGTCCACTTGTTTGGCAGAAAAGTCAAAGACAGCAGACCCCCTCCATTGAACACCTGTTGCCAACGGCAAGGTCAAAGGCCCCCCGCACTACTGTCGAAACTACTGCTCGGTCCTTTGCTTGTGCGCTTTTCCGTGTAGGGGTTCAAGTTCTAATAGCCCGACGGTGGTTAAAAGAACGATTTGCGGTCACACCGATTCTCTCAGTATCATTTACATCCCCATTCGAACGTACCCGTTTTCTAATCGTCCAAGATGTCCATGCCTTACTTGGTGCGTACCGCCCAGTACTCTGTCACTAACAGCTTCGGAGAAACTGAAAATGTGCATATATAGAAGGGAGACAAGGTGTTCGCAAAGTACCTGAGTGTCGAGCCGCAGACATACCAACAGGTTCGCTGGGTAGCAGGTAAGCGTGCGCGATCTAGATCCCAAATGTCTTCCCTGCGCTTGCAGCTGTCGTTGAAACGTTTTGGCGTGGCTAACGTCGTGGGATCGAACGTAGGCACCGTCGTCGATATGAAGGAGGTCAACGGAAACTGGACCTACTCGATCCGACTTAAGGATGGAGTAAGTACTCCTTTTTCATTACAGTGACAGCGATCTGACGTCTTTTGCTATTGTCCTCGCAGAGCATAATGCCCAACGTCTCTGAGCGCTTCAAATGCAGTATGTTCGAATCCTCTGCTCCACTCTCTGTCCGCTCTAAACCCGCTCCGTTTCAGTTATGCACAAGACCCCAGACAACTACCACGCGCTCCTATGCAGCGGCTTCACCAACCTAGACCCGTGATCCATTCACATTAATTGCCTCCGCTTTCGCCAGCCTCCCAGCTTGTGATCCTTAAAACATCCGCTATATCACACATACTGTACACCTAGAGCCCACACCCCCAGCTTTATTACTTCTTGTATCATTCGCTTTCTCGATGTTCTCAACTGTTATCTTTACAATAAAGCTGTCGTTGTGGTGAAATTAATTCGATTGGGCGTTCACTTGACGAGACTTGTACATTTGCAGGCGAGAGTTGAGCAGTGGAGGTATTCAAGAATTATGTGTTTCTCGGTGCATTTACGAGCACCTGAGCTCAGCAATGATGTCGACACAACACATAAAATATGATAGACAATCAACTTATCTAATAACTTGAACATACTCCGCCCGATAAATTTTAAAAGAGGCAAGTGTTCTTAAAACAATGTGATAAGTAATGCATCTCGATATTCGCAGCAGGCGAGCGGCTAGATTGCAAAAAAGGGAAGGAGTAAAGATGCTATGACGTGGCCGGGAAGCAAAGCAAAAAGAACTCTCTCAGTAAGGATCGAACTTACGACCTTCCGATGATCTGCTGAGTTAACAGTCGGACGCGCCACCGATTGCGCCATGAGAGATGTTTTATTGACACCAAATTAGCTACTCATACTTACCCAAATTGCGGGTATCCCATCATGGCAATCCAGTCAGCGCGAATCGTCATTTTGCTTTTGGCAACCCCCTTCGCTCAGTTGTTGTCTCTACAAAAGCCACGCAGCCTATATCTGACGGCCTGTTTGCTGCACTCTGGAGTCGTCTGTTGTCTAGCACGTGCATACGCACGCCTTGCTCCCAGAGTCTGTCTTGCTCCCACTCTGTCCTGCTGTAGCCGCTACGTCACTCCGGCCTCCTAAATTAAATGGCAACACGATTAACTAGCCTATCCTCTCTTAGAGGCCATTTACTTGCAAACACCCGCTCCCAGCTCCGAACTCCGCTCTACCGGCCCCCTAACCTCCACAGCCAAACTAGACTCTCCTTCCGATTATCCCACCTTTCCACTTCCCCGACACCTCCCCCACAAATATCCAATCCTCGCACGCTGCTCAATAAGTCGTCTCCTATCTTAGCATTCACTCGCGGTCTGAGGAGTGCTCTTGAACGAACTCCCATTCGACGAGCTGTTCGTCCTGAGAGATCTCCTCTTGCGAGCAGTGGTGGGAGTGGCGGTGGGTTGGTTGAGAGGTGGAAGAGACGGATTGATGGGACGAATCCAGATTATATATTTTATGCGATCATTGGGATTAATGGGATCGTGTTTTCGATGTGGGCATGGGGACAGGAGAACTACGTATGTCTTTTGGGCCGCTGTGGCACCACGCGCGGCTTATTGACATCCCCTTTATAGCAAAAGTTTCGGGATCCGGGGCCGCTTACATTTATGTACAACAACTTTACGACTTCTTGGAGGAATGTCATGGACGGGAGAGTGTGAGTACATGCTTTGACTGGAGAGGAGACTCATGTCATTTTTACGATTGTTCACTTTCTAGTTGGACGCTCTTGACTGCTTGCTTTTCTCATGAGGCCACTGGACATCTGTTAGTGAACGGAATGTCGTTCTGGTACGTTATAGGCAGATTGTGGCTCTTCTGGTCTAACTGACCCGGGGTTCAAAGGTTCATGGCCCCGCCTGTCATGCGTCTGCTTGGGAACTCTGCATTCTTGGCACTGTACCTGGGTGGAGGAGTCGCAGCTAGCGCCTTCTCGTTGGCATGGAACGCCGTTGTGTCGCAAAGATCCGTAAATGCGCATGGTGCTTCAGGAGCAATCTACAGGTATGTCACCGTTGTCATTGTCGTGTGAGCGTGACTTAAACTAGCTTCTGTAGCGTCATCTCCTTGTTCGCCTGTCTATTCCCAAGTACCACCTTCCTCTTGTTCTTTATCGTTCCGGTCCCAGCATGGTTGTGCGTCAGTGGGATCTTTGCTTGGGACTTTTATGGTGCACTCAAGCGACGAGGAGGGATGACTGATAGTGCTGGGCATTTGGGAGGTCTGTTGGCGGGAATAGCTTATTTTTTGAGGATGCGTGGCAGATTTAGAGTTGGCCGGTAGACAGTGTTGTCTTTGCCTTTTGCAGTTGCAGTGTACCGGACCGTGCTTGGGAGCGTTTTTGTTCACATACAACAGACCCCCTTTGAATCTCAGCTTACTATTCGACAATCCACATCTCCTCGCTGCGGGACGCGGCGGCCGTATCAGTTGAGCTATGTTATAGGTACAGGCTCCTGGTGTTCGTGCAACTGCGGCCTGTCAAAGAGGAGACAGTCTCCATCGGCAGTCGCGCACCGAGCTCCTAATTGGCGTTACGCTGTATGCGCTATGGTTCGCCAAGATGCTGCGATAGAACGCAATGGAAAGGAGATGAGGCTGTGCAACTGCGCAGATGACGAGCGCAGTGACGTCGGCAGTGCTCCACCCGCATATAAAGCCTTCCGCCTTTGTACTCGGAGCCGTTCATCCAATCTTTCCTTCAACTTCAGTGAATATGTTCCAGAAACTTCAAGCAAAGGTAAACAATTGCTGCTCAGCATTGAAAGCGTTAGACTAATTGTGGTGCAGGCCCAAGCTGCACTTAGCGGCCATGGTCATCGCACGTCCGAGGGCGACGATCAGCCAACCGAGCATACACAATCTCAGACTGATCCTACTCAACAGTCTGGAGGGCGTCATCATGCCATCGACAATATCACACATACATTGAAGCAACTGCATACACAATACTCGTAAGTCTTGGTCTCATCGTTGGTGATTCGGACTTGGACTAACGATATCTACAGGCCTCAGGTGCGCCCCGATGCCCGTCAACTACAGATGGTTATCACCAGCCAGAAGGGCGTTGCAGTAAGCCCCTCCCATCAAATCTACCAAGTTTGATCTAACGATCTCCCCCAGCTCGACTATGAAGCAGTCTCGCGCGACTCCAAGAGCCACTCTAAAGAGCTCTACCTCTGGGGCCAAGAACAAGTCGAAGACGTCAAGGATGTCTCGGACCGCATCGCATACCTCAACTTTGCACACGGTAGCATCGCCAACGAACTCGCCAAATCCCTCGACACCGCTCGTGCGTCGTACAAGTCCCTGCGCGACGCCGAAACAGCCCTCCACCCTCGTCGCACGGCGCGTGCTAACATGCGCGCCGAGATCGAGCGCATCAGGACGGCTGGGACGAGCGGCAAGGCGCCTGCCAACGGGGCTGAGCGCATCGCGGAGCTTCAGAATCAGTTGAACAAGGCGGATGCGGACGATGCGCCACAGGAGAAGGAAGTCGCGCTCTTGAAGCGTCGGGCCCTGGTTGAATGCGAGAGGAAGAAGTGGGCCGCGTTTAAGGAGTACGGGGCGAAGCTTGCGCTGATTGCGGATGCATCCGAGGCGTTGCTTGGCGAGCTGCCGGAGCATGAGCTGCAGGGCGCATATGCGGGTGCGCAGAACACCGCGCGGGTTCGGTCGCAGCTACAGCATGCGCTTGATTCGTATACTCCTGCACAGGGCCAGACAAACCAGTTCAGGGCGCCACATGCTGGCCCGGGTGTGGGTGTTGGCGCGGATACGAGGAGCTTTGGAGAGACGCACAAGGAGGAGCTGAACAGCTTGCCCCCGACTGCTGCACCTACTCCCCATCCTGCTTCGACCGCCACTGGCCCGGGCGCACTCGCCGAACAGCGATTCGGATCTCATCCTGGTGCTCACCCCGACGCCCAGCATGGTTCTGATATTACTAGGAGCGACACGACCGCTACCACCGGCCACGGACCCACTGGGCCTCTCAACCCAGCCACGCTCAACCACGCGCCGGCACCCCTCCCCAATACTGCCACCTCTCCATCTGTCTCCTCGCCGCTCCGTGACGCACCCCCGTCCTCTTTTAGCGGCGCCGGGTCTGCTCTCTCTCCATCTGCCACCGCTGGGCCTATCCCGATCTCGGGTGCTCAGAACGATACGAGCCATGTAACGGTTGCCGAGACTGGCGTACCGTTGAGCGCTGGTGCTGAGGGACCGGGACCCAAGTCTGGAAGCCTGAGTAAGGTCCCTACGGCCGATACTACACACACTGGTGGATTCGCTCCCCCAGCTGGTGCACCTCCTGCTCATGGTGGGAACGAGCAGCTCCCAGGGTTCGCCGGCGCTACGCACCACGAGTCGGCTGAAGAGGAGAAGGCTCGTCTTGCTAGGGAGGAGCGTGAGCGTTTGCTCCACGGAAACACCTCTGCTGGTGGACAGGGACACCTTTCTGCTGAGGAGGAGAAGGCGCGTTTGGAGCGGGAGGAGAGGGAGCGTGTGTTGCATGGACAGCAAGGACAGGGTCAGGGCGAGACGGGAGAGGATGGAAAGACCATTCCGCCTCCTTATGCTGATTTCTAAGTGAATGAGGAACGAATTGATCTAAGTAGTTTTGGACGTTACCCCTAATACCCATGTAGCTTATGCATTTAAATGAAGTGTTTTGACTCCCAAGCCGTCGATTCTTATAGCACAAGTCCCTTCAACTCTGGAACAAAAGAAATCACATAAGATAGACACATATATTCAAAGCAAAAAAAGGAAATGCAAGAAATTCAAAACGCATCTCACTCGTATCCAGTACTCAAATAATCCACTTTTTGGCCCCCTTTGTATTTTTCCGCTCGCTCTCCTTGTGACTTGCAAACTCCACCTCGGTCGCCAACGGACCGCCCAGCCTCTGAGCCTCGTTGAACCCGAGGACTTCAGTTTTGAAGTGCCTCCCGATAGCCTCGATGCGCTGCCTGAGCTCTTCATCGCTTTCGCCTGGGTTGGTGTTTCCCTGGACCGTGCCCGGGGCGAGACGCGTCCAGATGGAGACTCGGTAGAATTGAGGACGGGAGGAGACGATTACGCCGCAGATCAGGGAGGTCGGTTGGGGGGTGGTCGATTCTGGGTTGGCGGCTTTGGAGAGGGCGGGGTCAAAGGTTTCGCCGATTGCGGCGAGCATCTGCAAGACGTGCGTTCGTTAACGAGAGTGGGTAGGTGAAGGGATAAATTGTGAAACGTACAGTGTAGAGCCACATTTCGTCGATACGGGGGCGAGTTTTGTCTTTTGGGAGCTGGACACTCCATTTTCCGCCGTCTTTGTTACTTGCATCCTCCCATGCGGGCATGATATCATCCTAAACACTAATTAATACTCGTTATGGTATAGTGTCACGCGAGCAAAACGTACTTTGAAGAGGTAATAGTTTGCTTTTGAAGGCAGTTTCGCTGGCGACACGATGTTATTATAAAGCCTGCACGCATCCAGCCCGTTAGCTCGTGCCATATTTAAATTCAAGTGAAGAACGTACCCCCAGAACTCTTCAACCGAGTCGAATTTAATTAATCGTTTAATGTCGTCCATCCAGCTGAGCGCGCCTGGAGTAGGAGGCACGCCGCCCGGGGTAGGGGGCACAGACGCAGACGGCGTCTGGGGGAGAGTCTTGCCCTTTGTGTTGGGCGAGTCGAACCAGAGCGTCCAGGGAGAATATAGGGGGTGCTACAAACAGTGTATCGGCGATAAGCAACATTGATGAAGAGATTGTGTATGGGGGCGGATGCTTACCTTGACGTTGAACGTCTGGGGGTCCTGAAAGACAGTGCGCATTTCCTCAAACTTTGCGGGGTCGAGAACAACATCTTGACCCTCCTCGATCTCACCCAACTCGACCTCTGGCGAGTCGGCGATAGCAGTCCTGAGAGCAGCTTGAGAAGCCGCCTGAGCGGCAGGAGGAAGGGTAGAAGCCATGTTGGGCAAACGAGATGAAGTTGTAAAACTCGAAAGACAGAAAACAGATAGTTTCGATAGTAGACTCTAAGTGTGCGGGCCAGCTGCGTTAGAGTGCGAGTCGGGAATCGGGGCTGAGCAAGCGATGCGAATTGTTCGAGGCTGGAGAAATCTGTAGGGAGAAAGTGATGGATGAGATCAGAGAAATTCCCTTCGCTGACAAAGCAAGTGGAGGTGTCACGTGATAGACTCCCGCTCTCAACTGTCCACCATGCCTGTCAATCTCCCGGTCCTGGGGCGGCTTTCGCTGTATGTAAATCATGTTTTCGTGAAGCCCGGGATGATATCTAACGATCGTATAGTCGAGAATATGTTGTTCTCGTATTGGGATTCGCGTTTGTTCTTTTTGAAACTCTTATTCGAATTCTCACTCTTGCGCTCCCGACCTCTGTCTTGAGATGGTTTGTCTCACGTACGACCTAAAGTGATCGAGAGCTAATGCCCTTTCCCTACAGGTTCTATGGAAAGTCTCGCGAGTTCTTTATCGCCCAGCGATTCAACAATCCCACCCGTTCTTCTTCCCCTGACTCTGCCCGCTCCCGCTCCCATTCTCGCACCCGCTCCGAAATCGACGAAAAACGACGCGTTGAAGAGGTCCGGGCCGCCGAAGACTTTGAAGAACTATGCGCTCTCTGGGGATACGCAAGCGAGAGTCACGTCGTGCAAACCAAGGATGGTTACCTTCTCGGGCTGCACCGCCTACCCAACGCCCGAGGCGAACGGACTGTCTACCCTGGCGCTCGGGTTCGCAAACCAGTCGTTTACTTGCACCATGGTAAGCTCGACTTACTTCCCGACATGGCCGAGTGCTGATTTCTGGTTGGTTACCTCTTTCACAGGGCTCATGATGAACTCTGGTGGAGCCATCCCGTTTTCACGTGATAGTTGACAGTTGCTCATCTCTGGTTTTGTAGAGATCTGGGTTTGCCTTACGGATGCTGAACGATGCTTGCCATTTATTCTGGCCGACGCTGGGTACGATGTATGGTTTGGTGAGTATCCAGCATCCCACTCTCTGTCAAAGCGGTGCTCACCTGTGTTGAATGCAGGCAACAACCGAGGTAACAAGTATAGCAAAAAGTCAATATATTCAACACCCAACCAAACAAAGTTCTGGAATTACTCGATCGATGATTTCTGCTTGTTTGACATTCCGGACTCGATCGAGTATATTCTTGGCTTGACAAAGAACAAGTCGTTGAGCTACATTGGGTTCAGGTATGTTTGCTTGGCCGAGATTGGCAAGTTGCTAAATTTAGTTGGTTTAGTCAAGGAACTGCCCAGGCGTTTGCTGCGCTTAGCATACACCCAGCTCTCAATGAAAAAGTCGACATTTTCATTGCACTTGCGCCGGCTATGGCTCCTGCAGGTACGCACTGCCAAATTACTAGATACGAATACCGTGCTAAACTCGAAACAATTACATTCTAGGTTTGCAACAACCCATCGTCGATGCATTGATGAAAGCGTCCCCGACGCTGATGTATTTGTTCTTTGGTCGCAAATCTATTCTGCCTTCAACCGTATTTTGGCAGAGCATACTTTGTGCGTCACTCTAGTTCCCGCTGATTCAGAATGCGCGCATACTGATCTCACTATTGCAGACCCTCCTATTTTCGTCAAAGTGATTGACACGGCTCTCACGATGCTTTTCAACTGGCGTGGCGGAAACATTACACCATCTCAGAAGATTGCCGCATATGCTCACCTCTACTCGTACACTTCGACCAAGTCTGTCGTGCACTGGTTCCAGATTATGCGCAACGCCGGGTTCCAAATGTAAGTATCAGTTCGAGAAGTCGAGCTAGGCTGACCGTTGGAATGTGTAGGTATGACGATGAGGTTCAAGCACCTGTTAGCTTCTTGGGCAAGAAGTTCTATCATCCTGCCAAGGTACATCTTCTTTCTTATTCGCTTTACCCAACGACGCTATGCTTAACTCCGCCATCGATTGTAGTTCCCAACCCGGAACATTGTCACACCTATCTTCTTGCTCTATGGCGAAAGTGACAGCTTGGTAGACATCGACGTGATGCTCGCCGAGCTGCCGAGGCACACGACCTACCAAGGCGTAAGTCGACGCGACTCGATTACTTCTAATTCTGGGCAGGTTGCTGAGCTTGGCATCTAGGTTCCGAACCACGAGCATGTAGATATGCTTTGGGGTCACGATGTGCATGAGGTTGTGATTCCGCATGTGAGTCTTCTGGTTTATCTGTTGGTTGTTAATTTGGCTGACTGTGGTGGTGGTTGGGAAGGTGTTGCGTGCGCTGAAGCAGGCACATGGAGAGAATGGTGCGGCTGAGGGGAGTGTGTCGAGTGGGGATGGGGCTGAACCTGACCTGATTTAATTGTTGGATGAATGGACTTGGTTAACGGAAGACTTGAGGAATTGTATATTGTTTTTATAATTTCGTGTTTATGGAATTCATTTACGTTCACTTGTATCTCCAGCCCCATTTAGCTCTGCCCAGGTTACCTCTACCTGTTTCATTATCGTGCCAAGTGAGGAAGCACGACCACGTCTGAAGGGCTGTAGGTCTTGAGATTCCGGTAGGTAATCGACACGACGTGCCAAGGCTCGACTCTCCAGACTTGTCCCACGCATCTGCCACGCTTGGCCCAAATTTTCTCCAAACTAACTGCGGTGGTGTCTATCCAATGGTTACCGGGCAAATGTTCCTCACCGTGAGACCGCGACAGATAATCTTGTCGTCCAGCAGTATGGGGAGGGGGAGGCTGGCTGATGTTAATTTGGGACGCTCGGCTAGCAACGAGGACCTAGACTTTTGGCGTGGAGATGGTTGGGATTGTCGGGGCCGACAGGGAACAAGGCCGCCGGCTTACGACGGACAGTCGAATGCTAGGTTAGTTTGGGCTTCGACCGTGCTGAGACGGTACGCTTTTCAGGTTGTTGCTTTGCGCTTTGATTCTTGTTCCTTGCTTTATGTGATAGTAAATAATCACGCGGCCTTCGAGTGTCGGTTTAGTACCTTTCTTCCGTCGCTTGTCCTCATGTAGACTCGACGATTGATATTTCGAGTCTTTCATTTCAGTCTTGTGCACGTCTGTGCGTTCCGGTTTGCACCGACTTGGCTATCATTCATATACTAGGTTTGAGTTTGATCGTGAATCTCGTGTCTTGAGACCGTCTCTAGTCGCTTGAGCATTGCGCGGGCTGAGCGGGACGCCGGGCCACCAGTCGTCTTCGCGTATCCTCCTATCTTTATAGGCTGCAATGCAATCCTTCGTTCTTGAAGAGATCCGCAGCTGAGGTCGTTCTCTGCTTGAGAGGACTCGAGGCTTTACCCCATATGAAAGGAAGTGATGGTCGCACCCAGAGTGTGGGGCCGGGATTATCGGATGAGGTGACCGGGGCAGGATCATGTGATTGCGTGCGGGGAGGTCAAAGCCGTGAGACGAATCGTGGGGTTGCTATATAGCTCTGATTGACTCGAGCCTCCACACTCGCTTGGACAGCACCGACAGACAGCTGCACCATCAGACAGACAGCACAGTCACCATCATGTCCGCCGGCTTTCGAATCAGTTCTGGGCTATGGGACAAGATCCATCATTTCGCTGCGTTTCCCCAGACGGGCGTGTCGCTGCAGCAGATGGCGTTGTTTGGGCGGAATCCGTCGCAGGGCACGTTGCTCAAGGCTAGCCAGTTCTTGTCTGGTGAGTAGAGTGCGGGCGTTTTGAGATCGTAGCTGACATAGGGCGTTAGAGGAGTTACCGGTCCGGTTGGCGCATCGTATCCGCGAGCTCGACGAGCTCCCGCACAAGCTGCGCGACATGCCCTCTATCAAGAAGGTCAAGTACTGGTACGCGCAATCGTTCCAGGTAAGTCTACTATTATTGTGCCCTATACCGATATAGCGAGCTCAGCCTCTTATTATAGGAACTCATCGAATTCCCGGCCCCCCGCCTAGACAAGCGGACCCGCGATATCCTAAACCAACCACCCCCAGAGAACGCCCACCTCCCAGAGGCGACCGCTAATCCGATCATGCCCAAGCTCCTTCGATCAATGGCCCCTTCGCGATACGCGAGCTCTCATGCAACCGTCAGCAAGGGCAACGGCACCGGCAACGGGAAGATGCGCATCCCTATGCAAAGGCTCTACTGCTCTGCCCAGAGCTCAGAGGTCTGGCCGCCCGAGGTGTACGAATATAACAAGAACTTTACACGTGCGCTTGAGATGATCAAGCGGAGACATGATCCGACGGTGCGTTATTCCTGGACCGATAGGCCGAATGGGGACTGATGGGCTTGTGTGTTTGGATAGGTTACGACTGTTGCGCAGGGTGTGCTCGAGTGGAAGCGGTCTATGAATATTGGAGAGCTTGATACGGAGGTTCAGAGCTGGCTGGATAGGTTCTACATGTCGCGTATTGGGATTCGATTCCTTATTGGACAACGTGAGCCTCATGTCTTATCTCGAACGACCTAACCACTTACTGGAAACGTCACGCGACAGATGTTGCCCTTAACACCCAAACAGCGCATGACGACTATGTCGGAATTATTTGCACTAAATCCGTACGTCCCTGCACGTCCCTCACCCCACACTTCCCCACTAACATTTCTCCAGAACGTACACGACATTGCCCATGAAGCAATCGAAAACGCACGTTTCGTGTGTGAAGAGCACTACGCCCTCTTCAAAGGGCCTCCGGTCCAACTCATCTGCCCCCCAGACCTGCACTTCCCCTACGTCCCGGGCCATCTTTCCCACATCCTCTTTGAGCTCCTCAAAAACTCGCTCCGTGCCGTCGTCGAGCGATATGGCCCTGAATCCGAAAGGTCCCTCCCACCGATCAAGGTTATTGTTGTCGAGGGCAAGGAAGACATCACCATCAAGATCTCGGACGAGGGAGGAGGGATTCCGAGGAGCAGTGTACCCCTTGTATGGGGGTATCTGTTCACGACTATGGAGGGTCAGAACTTGGACCAGGATTTCCATGCCAGTGACTTTAGGGCACCGATGGCTGGGTTTGGATACGGTCTGCCGTTGTCGAGATTGGTGAGGTTCAATCATTTTTATCCTATAAGCCAAGACTAACTCGTGTTGTAGTATGCACGATATTTCGGAGGAGACCTTCGTCTGATCTCCATGGAGGGATACGGCACAGACGTCTACATCCACCTAAACCGGCTCTCCAGCTCGCGCGAGGCCCTTCTATAACCTCCTTCTCTCCCTCTGATTCCTCTCTGTGTCAACCATTCACGCCATTTGTATCTTTACGCTTTATTGCCACGCTGCATCACCACACCATGGCCTTGTCATTCATATCTCTCGCCCTTTGTCATTTGAACAAGGATTTCCTGACACCTGGTTTCTTTCTACTTTCTTGGATGTCGATTCTTTCTGCCTGTCTTATCTGAACGTGTACAATGATATTGAAATGATTGTGATGACAACTTTGTCAAGTGGTGTATGGGTCCTGACGTCACCATCCGAAACTCGAGGTAGTTCACGCGTCCCGAGTTTAGTACGGCGCGTGCGGCTACGCTACTTGTGCAGTTGAATATGAAGTGGGTTGGGCGTGATGCAAGATTCCAGCTACTGTAACATGGCTGGAAATTAGCTTTAGGTTATAAGAAGTGCAATGAGCTGCTCGGATGAGCTACAGAGCTTGAATTGAATGTATGTAGGCCACCAGGAGACCACTTGAAACGCAAGGACCTGCATGCCTGGAACAACTAGCGTATATTGGCATGCCGGAATGACAGTACGAACGACGTTGCATGCAGAAACAACAACAGCAACTACGTCAACAAAATCAAGAATAAGAATGACGATACAAAAGCATCTACTGTATATGCGTAGAAAATGTCGCTGAAAACGAAAATAAAAGAGGAAAACGAAACAATGTCTAAATCAGAACTTGAACTGCTGCGTGACTCCCGACCCAGCCATCCCGCCCGACGGAAGCTTGATGTTGAGCTTCGCTTCGGGGTTGATGCCGCGACGGACAGGTGGGCAATGGTGTCCGATACAGCCCTCCCCACGACGGTGTCCTTTAGCCGAACGAGCGATCCGGACGTTTACTGCAGGCCTCTCGTGCGTCGGGTCCGCAACGCTGATCTGCCCAGAGTTCGCATCTGCCATCTTGACCACAAACACCACGGGCGCATCAACCGTAATAGTCATCCCCATCTGGGGAATAAACAACGACCCGCCCTCGGGCTTCCAGAACGCCGCACCGAGCACGCGTTTCGGTGTATCGACGGCAGCGCTCACCACGTCGGTATTAGAGACAGTGTACGGCGTGCATCGGTCCGCTTTCTCCTCGAACGCTTCGGGGGTGTCCATAGCAGGGATGATCGAGTACACGAGGTCGGATGCGACTTGGTTTTGCACGTCGTGCTCGACCCACGCAGCGTACATGTCCTTGGTAGATACCGGTTGGGTGCTGGTGCCGATGGACTTCCAGTCGCCTGTCTTGTTCGAAGTGTCGATCGAGATGGAGGTGTGCTGCTCAAAGGGGAAGACGTAGCCCGTCCCAGCATGCCAGAGACTCTCAACATCGCAGTAGTTTCCGCTCGCCACGCGCTCTCCGTCCAGGACGATATCACCCGCATGCAACCGCTGGTCAAGCACCGAGAACACAGGCGCAGGGGTCGTAGACTTGACACCGCTCACAAGCACATGCTGCACGTTGTCCGGGAAGAAGATCCACGCCTTGCGGAACGACAGCGAGCGGGTGAGCGGGTTCACATATCGCATCGCCGCCACGCCCGAATCGCCTGCGCTCACACCGCCCGCGTAGCTATCGACGCCATACTGCTGAGTCGTGTTGCACGCGAGCGGGGTTGCGCCATAGTCGACGGTCGTGCCCGGGACGAGGTTGAAGTCAAAGGTTGCGTACATGTCTTCGTACTCGGCGCCGGTGGTGTAGGTGTAGAGCGCGCCGTCGCCGAGGTGGAAGCCGAAGGGGTTCTGAGAGTTGACGCATTCGGAGGTCGCGGTGCGGGTGGAGAGCATCTTGAGAGTGGTGACGGTATTATCTGTGCGGTGGACCTGCGTGTGTCGTTAGTTAGAGGGAGGCCCTGTCACTGGCGTGCACAACGACTTACCATGTAGTCAGAGTTCCAGAACATGCGGTTGCCGTTGAGGTGGCCAGCGTTGGCAGTCTTGGGATCGGGGACAGCAAGGGCGCCTCCAAACTGGATGAGGTCTTTCTGGTTCCAAGCTTTTCCGAGAGCAGAAACCTGGTCGAGATCCATCTTGAGGTTCGCAGAAGCTCTGTGAGATAATTAGGTTACGGTGAAATCAGGCTAGACGTGAATATATGCGCACTGGTTATTCGCGACGGGGAAAGTAATCATGCGACCGATAACGCTCTGCATGATATGTCAGTGTGTTTGTTCAGTGTTGGCTGAAATAAGGTGCTCACAAAGTCCCAGTGGACGACCTTGGAGATGGTATTGGCAAACGTCATCCATTGCGCACCCCCAATGTGCAAGCCAAACGCATCCTGAACAGCTTTGCTGGCTTGGAACTGAGTATCTACTGCTTCAAGCTCGAGCTCTAGCAAAGAGTTGGAGCTATACATGTGTTAGTTAGCTATGGCAATATCAATTGTCAATGTGAACGTACAAGTCCTTTCCGTAGTTTCCTAAATGAATATTTAGCGAAGACTCAAAGGGATTGGTATAAACACCTACCATCATAGATGATACCAATGTGCTGCTGGAAAGAACCATCAGGTTTGATGCCGTCTACCTTGTCCTGCGATTGGACCGTGACCTCGTTGTGTACACGTTTATAGGCGTCGGCAATTCGGGACGCGTTGCCAGCTTTGTTGTTCTCCAAGAGCCCAGCCAAAATACCGACTACAGACATATCGATGATGTTGGCACCGCTGACATAACCTGGTTGAGGGTTGCGGTAGAAGGGGGTGTATGCGCGTGCAGTCATCAACGTGCAGTTGCCATATTGGGTTGGCGTGAGCTCGTCCCGAAGCAGCACACAAGTCTTCCCAACGAAGGTCGGAACCAAGATTATGTTGCTTATCCAAAAAAGCGGTTAGTTTGACCGAGCCGAAGAGCAGCCGGAAAATACACTGACCTGTACCAGTTGGTATTCCACAACCCGGGCGTTCCACATGGACACTTGTCGCCCTTGACACCCCCGCCGTCCATGCAGGCACCATTGCCGATCGTGCTGAAGTCGTTCGCGAACCAATAGTCCATCGCTTTGCCTATTGCCGCCCGAAGCTCGGGGCTATTGACGTATTGGTCTGCGCCTTCCACTCCACCGTGGTATGCGGCAGCCATAGCGATGATACGCGACCAATGGTTTGATGCAGGCCAGCTAGCGCGTTGAGCGTCACACCCGGTAGCGTAGTTGACGGCTGACCAGGTTCCATTAGCTTGCAGTGTGCTGAGACTATAGGAGTACGTGAGCAGCTGTCTGAGGCGAATGATGGTTCAGTGCGTACTAGCTTTGGACCTTGGATGCAGAGCTGCTACTGCCTGCAACCGCAAAAGGTAACTGGCGTTCGTATATGGTCTGGATGTCATCCGCACGCGCAAAATCGGCGCCAAAGACAACCGCGGTAGTCAATAAAGAGACAGCAAGTTTACCGAGCCCCATGGTAGTAGAACTTCGCGAGATAATGTCGACGAGGGTATAGACAAAATCAAAGAATGTGAGTGCGAGAAAGTCGCGTAGCGGGTATGGTTGTAACGGAAAGGAGACTTTTGAGACAAGGTTAGGTGGACTGAAGGTTGTTTTAGCTTGGAGCGCCAGCGCTTATCCAGGGGTCCATTGAGATTTGTTCATGGCTTGGCGACAACAGTTTGACAGGAGTCTATACAATTCAGCCCGAGAAATACTGTGCAAACCTCGGGCATGTCACTAGTTTGGCGCGAACGTGGCCGACGCATCCTCGCCATCATACTTCAACGATGCTTCTGGTACGCACATTCCAACCACAATGGACCCGCTGCTAATAGGCTTTTTTTTATATAGAAAAAAGTCTATGAGTCCATCCGGCTATGTAATATTGTGTTACAAAATGGAAAACTGTCCAAAAAGTGAGACTTTGGTTGAGAAAGACTCGATACCTATGATCACCCAGACGAGCGTATGTCCCTGCCATCCGACTATTTAATAATCGTTTGAGGCCCCCTATCTTCTCCCTATTCTGAATCGCTCCTGCTCTGTTAAGGTGTCACTGGCGGTGCTGCTAATAGTTTGGTACGTGTAGATATATGCAACGAACCTTTCTGAGTCTGAAGGCAGACCTCCAAAATCTAGTATATCTTAACGTGGATTGCATGGATAATGCCCTGCTCCCCGAGCTTTTCTTCACCTGATAAGGTAACCCCGAAAAACGTGAACCTGCCGTGGCACAAGCCGCCCATACACCAACATAAAAGATACCCAGCAACAAAGTTTTGGGGTAGCGACTGAAAGAAACGCGGCTTGGCAAGGTTGATGATGCTGAACTTACGTGGAAGTCTCGAATCAATACAGCCCACCTGAGCATAGTGCACATCCACAATGAAGATTTCGGGCGGTATATTTGATGCGTCAAAACGTTTACGCAGGGCGACGAGTACATTTTAGACAATCTGCTTTCCTTAGGATCTTGTAGTTGATGCGGTACAGGTGTTGGAGATATGTCAAGGATGACAGGGAGATTTCGTTAGGGGTGTCCAAGTATAAGTCCGAGTGTAAATACCAGTATTCAGCTACGAGGGTATCCAAATATTCCCCAATCAAGATATGTATAGACTAAGGCGCATACACGCAGGGGTTTCCTGAAATAAAGGTTTAGAAGGTTGTCGCATTTTGGCTTTGAGATGCTTCACTAGCCCTGCCCGTGCTTGCCGGCCACTTCCTCAAAAAGAATAAAAACATATACATACAACGCATGGGGACGGGAGCAATATGTCTAATTGTCCAAATACTGTCGTGTACCAATAGAGATCAAAGCAAAATGCAGAAAACCACGCCCCCACAAGAGCACTATACAACCCCCAAGTCGTCCTCGCCCCATTTTTCCTTTAAACGTGCGTTCAAACCCTCAGATACCAAGCTGCTAGGACCATCCAGAGCAAGAGCATCAGCATCGAGCACTCGGTCGCTACTGTCGTCCCCATCGTCTTCGTCGTCAGCCTCTTCGACCACATACCCCTCCTCTCGAGCGACCTGCATCGCTGTGTCTACGGTCTACACATAATTCAGAATTAGCGAAAAGTAACACCAGAACCCCAGAACCAGAGGATGAGACGATCCACGTACAGCAAAGTTTTGACCTGTGCTAATATGCTTCAAAATCAGACCCTCATGAGAATCATGTACGGTCCTCCTAAACGAGCGCTCTAAGAACGATGATATTACGTCGAGGGACCATGAGTCCGGAATGGCTTCTAGGACCTGTGGGAATGAGAATTCGTGATTAAACACTCCAGTCTAGACCCGTCGGGTGTTAGCTCGTACCTGTGCAGCATCAAAGTTTTGCGCCTGTGAATTCAGCAGTCGCGCTGTTTGGGCTGCTGTGGCCTCGCTATCAGACGCGTGATGGTTGTGAGTTCCTCTCCGTGAAAGTTGGAATTGAAAATGCGTACCCGCCCTGGGTGTATACCTCCATCAGGACTCTAAGCAGTTCTCGTTTCTTTTCTTCGGTAACTGGCGCCCCGGTTCTACTACTCGTGCTTACGAGGCGAGCATAGGCTTGCATCCCACGGCGATCGCCAACAGCGGCCGCGACTTTCGAAGGAACAACAGCTCCACCAAGTGCGCAATACGCTTCAGCAGACACGCTGTCATGCACTTCATGTACGAGTGTAGTGAGGGCTTTACGGTGGTGGCCAAGCTATGTGAAAGTACGAATGAGCTGAGCGAGCTGAAACATGGCTAGATACCATTGTAGATTAGACATTAATGCGTACCTTTCCGTCCACAACTGCCCTTTCATATGCAAGCACCTCGCTAACGTCTGATCCTTGTAGTTTCTCTCTCACCGTTCGCAGGTTGTACAAAGCAGACCCTTGTAGGAAAAGTATGAGTCGAACGCGTGCGTCCACCTCGTTTGGCATGTCGTCGCTGCTCGCTAGATATAGCAAGAATGGAGTCGGAGGCGCTGATTCATATTCTTTGGCTGCCCAAACCCATGCATGTCAGATAATGTAGATTTCGTTAATTTCAAACGGAAATACCTAGCTGAGAGAAGTAATCTTGCACCCCCGGTTCTTGGAGTACAGCAATAGCGTCCTCAACATACCGTGATACTAGTTGGTTGTGTAATGCTGCGTCCTGAGCTACAATGTGAATAACTGAGTAAATTCAGGGATGGGTGCACATACCGTACTCCGTTTGCTCAGTACTACATACTCCAAGAACTGACTGGCGGCCGTAGGACTCGCGCTCTGCATATCACTCAGTACTGCCGCATCGTCTAGTTTCAACGCCGCTCGGGATATGAATATCTATAGATTGCACATGCGAGGGGCGTTAGCCAAATACAAGTGCATAAATCAAGTAGCGTGTACCTTGAGCCCAGCAGCGGGGTCGTGTCGCACAACCCAAATACCATACTTCCTCACAATGTCTTGATCGTGGGTTTCGTTTAGTATCCTAACAACACGCTTGAACGGGTCCCGCACGCCTTCTCCAGCGTCAACGTATTCTCTGTCATGCAATCTGGAGACCAACGAGTTTAGTGTTGGGTGCACGCTCTACTGATCCAGACGTACTTGGCCAATATTTCTATCAGTCGGGCTTCGTCGCCTAACTTCGAACATAGTGTCGCCAGTGCATGGAACTGCCGATTCTGGACTAGGGTGGAGTCAACCGTTCGTATGGTGAGCAGCGTCGAGTCTTTGATCAAGTCCAGTAATTCTGACGTTTCGCCCGCCTCGGCGAACAGTTTGGCAAGTACCGTGTCGACCGCCTTCCAGATCGCATAATTTCAGATAAATTAGGCATTAGTCAAACACCAACCTACGTACCTTCCATACGCTGTCGCCCTCCGTTTCCCTCCTTCCCTGTGAACCGCCGTACCGCCTCCGATTCCTCGTCTTGTGGAGAAATGCACGCAGCATTTCGCGAGAGCTCAGCAATAGCCTCTCATGCAACACAGGCAGGGGTTCATCGTTGTCACCGAGGTGCGGCGAGTAATTTCGCACTAAGTTGGAGCGGACTGGTTAGCGGCCATGTGGGCAGGGGTAGGAGGTGATGTCAGATGTGGGTCGACGGGCAGGGGAAGCAAAGGCTGTACAAAAAGGAGAGTCGCGAGCCGGGGTGGGAGTAAAGCTCTTCCAAAATCCTCGCAGGATTGGTTGCAGTGGGCATGGAACTCACCAATTTCCTCGATACTGCCTAGGCTACGTATCGTACTTTCTAATCCTCTGAATATGCTCATGGTCTCCTCCTTTCGACTGTATTCAGGCAATCCTTCGCACAAATCAGGAAAGAGCCTAATCAAGGCGCGCGCGTCGGACTCGGCTCTGAAAAAGTTGTTCCCCGCCTCCTCAAATTGGGTGTTGCGAAGTTGGGAATATGCGATTTCGGTGTAAACATATCGGACTTGGATGTCCTGTCAAACTTTGTAAGGGCGTATCTTGGTTTAATTAGGAAGATCTAGCAACGTACCTGATCGTCGTCGCCCCCTTTTTTCTTGACTCCATCTAGTAGACGTAATACGTCTGTAAGACGACTTGCGTTAAGCAGGCTCTCCGCTTGGGACAACAGTGTTGCGGGGAGTAGTGATTGAACCGTATTTTTTGCTGTCAATACTATTCGCGCTCGTGCATAGGTGGTTGGCGCCCGATCTTTTGCAGGTGGGGTCGGTGTAGGGGGTGGGGTGAGCCCAGATCCAGGTTCTCCCTCTATAGTAGAGTCTTCCACGCTCGGTTTTTGGACCTCATCGGCAGGAGCGTGTAAAGGAAGTGGCACGCGTGTGATGCTGAGTTTCGTGTCGCGCTCTCCCGCGGGAACAAGATACCCTGTCCCACCACTCATGACCAGAGTATGAGGAGAAAACCCATCGGGACGGGATATTATTTGTACAATTGCCGGAGGATTGAGGGTATAATTGTGGATTTCGATGGTATTGTTGGGAAGAAGTGCGATGAAGTATGGGGGGTCAATGGCTGTAAACGATGTAGATGGTAATATTATAATGTTGTTTGAGTGATCTTGAGAAATAAACGTACCTATATCAATTGGGAAAGATGGCATCTCAATCAAGATACCGTCAGGATCGCCCCCTGCTGTGAGGAACACGGCAATGCCACCGTCGCCACTGGCCTGCAGGACCACAAACCCACCGTCGCCAGAGGGGATAATACGATGTCGTGCGCCGGGATTGGTCGTGGAGGGGATGGGCATGACGGGGAGGAAGGAATAGTCATGTAAACTAAGAATATTGTAGTTTTCTGCGTCAGTCAAGCACATGACTTGGCCCCAGCGGCGAGCTGTGGCGGCTCCAACGGGTAGAGGGATATCCTGAACAGATAGGTAGGTAAGTTATAGCTTTGGTTAGAAACCGAAAAGTCTCACTTTGATAAGTAGTATTCGCTCTCGTAAGGAGTACAATCTTATTTGGTTTCGCGTGAACACGCAAAGACCAACAGGTTCAACGTTGGCGGGAAGCTGTCCTTGTGCAAGGGGTAGCCGCATGACTTGCTCATCGATCGCAAAGGCCAATGTACGTTGCATGCTTTGGATAAGTGCTTGTGGCACTGGATCCATGGCTGGGAGCGTGTAAAAATGTAGTGTACTATCTGAAGAGCGATGTGTGAGAAAACGAGGAAAATACACAGTTAAATGATGTCTTACTGGAAAGAACGAGGAGCTTCGCGATGCACGGGATAACGGCGATTTGGTCGATTGGTTTACGACTGGTAAGAGTTTGCCGTGCGGTTACCTGGTACGAGTTGCCCTTTGGTGCGTGTGAGACCTGCACCACTCTCGGGTCACAGATAGTGTTGACATACCTCATTGGATGTTCCTCCATCTCGTAAAGTATACCGTACAACAGTCCCATCCGAGTTTCCCACATATACATCTCTACCTGGTACGTGGTTTAGAAGTTAGGTAGCCTGTTTGGCGAAGTAACTCACCCAAAGCCTGTGCGCAACGCACTTCAATCTGTACGGGAGGTGGCCTGGCTTGAGGCCTTGTAATTGCTGAACCAGATACTCGAGCGAATATATCGAGTGGGCTGCTAACGGTTGGAGTTGGTGCCTCTCTGTCTTTTGAAGGTTAGACGTGTGTATCCGAAGAATACCAGAGACTCTTACTAGAACCGGGATCCAGAAGATCTGGCGGAGGATGTATTCCCTCGAGAAGAGATTGAAGTTGAAAAGGCGGGACTTCCAGCGGGTCGATCGCCGCCATGGTGGGGCGCAGCAAATCCCATTGTTGGCGCTTGTAGTTTATCGGGTTCAACCACATAATTAAACAAACCTCAATTAGCGCTGGCGGCTTGTTGTTCACGTGTCAGAAAAGCTAGGAGCAGGTGCAATTGGAGTGCTCTGTATTGTGTAAACAATTGGGTAACATATACTTACAAAAAACAGATAACAGTAGGGAGAGTGAGATATCCGATCCAATGAGCACAGGGTAGAGAAATGCAACAACTAGAACTGAAACCAGGACAAGCAGCCAAGAAAACAGATTGAAATCAAGATGTAACGAAGAGACTGGAAAGGTTGATTAAGAAGGCGCTTGGACAGGCAGAAGGTGCACCGGCAAGACATATGTACGAAAGGATATACGAAGAATCATAAGGAGAAAACAGAACAAATATGTGGACAAACGAAACGATTACTCATACCAACCCTCCTCGTTACGCGTTATCGCTGTTGATGCAATGCTATGAGTGGGGGATGGCACGCGAGGACGATGGTGCTGCGCTTGTCGTGCGTGGCTTGGGCGGGGCGTCTGTGGGGGAACAAGGGAGTTGTTGTGGTTGCTTGGTGCATGCATGGACGCCGAAACCGAAGGGAGAGGGGGGCTAGCAGGGCTGGCCGAGAGGTACATCCCTTTTCCATTGGTCATCCCATTGGTTGCGTGCAACGAACCATTGAGGCCTTGGCGTGTTGGGGTGTATACTGAAGTGCTATGAGACAGCCTGGAGAGGGATCGAGAAAGCTCAATGGGGACGCCGGTCACAACACCGTTGCGCTGCGGTACAGGGGCGACGGGGGTCTGGGGCCGGTTGAGTTCAGCTAGTTCGCCCCTAACAGCGTCCAATTGGTGCTCGAGCGTAACGATCTGGTTCTGCATCGACTGCGCGCGTTGCTGGGTTTTTTAATGCGATGAGTAACCATCGAAGATAAGACCACGAGGACTACTCACATCATGTTGTTGCTCGGCTTCGACGAGATCCTTGACCCGCAGCTGAAGGTGGTTCAACTGCTCTTGTAGTTGGGAGTTAGTGTCCTCGAGTTCATCCGCGCGCGAACGATAGGTCTCAAGCTCAGTTTCAGCCTCGGTTGCACGACGCTCCCACTCGGCAGCTTGCTGTTGAGACTGTGCGATCGTTTGCTTCGCGGTCTGCTGTCCACGCGTGAAGTCGGCAATGCGTCGCTCTTGCTCCTCGTACCGCTTCTTGAGGTAGGCGTGTTCGCCCTCCAAGATCTTGCTCTGGTCACGTGCGCGCTTGAGGTCAGCAACTTCCTCCGAGTCGTCCCGTTCGATCTGCTGGAACAAACTCTCGACTCGATCAGCCGTGCGACGCAAGTCATCCCAATGCTTTTGTTGTGCCATTAGGTTATTGCGTTGGGTTTCGAGCTGGGAGACAAGTCTCTTGGATGACTCGAGATCTCTCGATGCATAAGTTGATTCGAGCTCCAGCGTATTGACCTGCCAGGAATGTTAGTTGAGCAAACAAGAAACGACAGGCATGCTTACTTTGATTTGAAGCTCGTGAGTCTGCTGCACTTTCTCGTCGTTGATCTTCTCGAGGGAAAGGATACGGTCCTGGTTGATACGCAAAAGGGCTTCCGATTTCTCCGCCCTTGCCAATGCCTCCGACAGTGCACCCTGCTTCGCGCTCTCTTTGGATTTCAAAACCGCAAGCTCAGTTTCACGGGAGGCCGTCAGCCCCTCGCGTTCAGCAGCCGCAGCGCGCAAAGTTGCAAGCTCGCGCTCCGCCGCTTGCAGTCGCTCGTTAAGGGTATCCTTCTCGCCACGCGCTTGTTCGTGAGCAGCACGTACACTGCCAAGCTCCGTCTGCAGATCGAGATTCGCCGCTGCCACCCGTTGAACCTCATCGAGCTGTCCAATCGTGTCAAGCTTCGCAGTAAATTCCTTCTGAGCGTCTTTCAGAGTCTGCACGGCATCTTCCAAGGCCTTCGGGAGCGCGACCAATTCGGCAGATTGCGTTTCTTGAGATCGCACCACATCCTCGATCTTGTCTAACACGCCTTGCTGCTGTTGGGATAGCTCGTCGAGTTTGGCAGCCGCCGATGTGAGTTCGACCGGCTTCAAGACGGGTGCCAGTTCCTCCATAATCTTGCGCGAGATGGTCTCCGCGTTGTACGAGCTGTCGCGAACGGCGAGACGCGAATCGAGTCTCTCCACGACAAGATCTGCAACATGCTCCTTGAGGACATGAGGGTCGGTAGGAGCAGGAATAGACGACTTGAGGGCAGAAGCAGTTTGCGAAGCGAGGCTAACAAGGTCGATACGAGGGGGCTGGAGGTTGTTAAGCACAGGCGCGAGGTGTTGAACAATGAGGGCGGCCGTCTCGCGCTTGTCAGAAGCAAGGTCGATGAGCTGCGCGATATGCGGCTTGACGGCTTGAGAGAGCTGAATTGTCAACGCATCGGTATCGAATGGGACCGCGCGAGCAGCCTCAAGGTGAGGAAGGAGCACTGCTGTCAGCCGCTCGAGAAGACCCTGGTGGCCGGAAACCTCCTGTCGGTGAATGCTATCTTGGAGAGAGACCAACTGCGAAGTTACGTTGGCAAGAGGGTCGAGGATGCTAGCTGCGAGACGACTGTGGGACTCCTCGGAGATGCGCGATAGATCAAGAGAGTTGGGAGCTTGGACGGAAGAAAGCATGTCCATCCGGTCCATCACCGCTGCGAGTTCGCGCTGAAGCATCGATCGAGTGCTGAGCTGGCCTGACTCGATGGTGCTACGAATAAGCTCCAGGTCGAGCTCTGAGGGACCACCTAACGGACTCTCGACGTCACGCTGGCTGAGGGCGGACAAGGAGCTGCCATCTCGAGCACCAGCAATGGCCGCAGTCAGCTCATGTCGCAGAGCATCCATTTTTGCATCCAGGACTTGCTGAACGACCCCTCGGACATCATCGGCATTGACCGACCCAGCATCAGCAACAATCGAAGAAGCGGTATTGGCGGTGAACAAGCGCTTAGCCGGCGAAGGAGATGCACGACGAGGAGGGACACCAAGCTTCAAGAATCCAGGGATAGGAGACTTGGCCAACGGCTTCTGAGCGGACGCTTGCACAGGACCAAAGACATCGATGGGCGGTTTCTGTGGTGTGCTCTCGTCCGGGGTGACAATGATAGGCTTGGAGACCTTGCGAGAGAGCGAGATAGAAGGTACGTTGACGTCGTCGAGGGACGGACGGTTGGAATGATGCTCAAATGCCTCGCGAGAGCTGAGTCTGGAGCGAACAGTAGGGCGGGTCGGTCCGTCGTTTTGAGCGAGCGATTTGAATATGGACGCAGGAACCGCGTTTTGCGAAGCTGGCATGGCAAATTCGGGCAACGTCGCTCGCTTTGTCTGGGGTGCAAAGATCGTAAGAGGCACCTTCTCGATGGGGGCACTAACAGCCGGCTGAGGAAGCTCTGTCGACAAGGTTCGTGGCACGAACGAAGGCGCGGTGCCACTGAACGAGAACGGCTTGGCCGCAGGGTTGAGCGTAGGCTTGGGTGCTTGGATCTCTTCAGGCTGTACAGTAATCGGGTTCTCCAACCGAGGGGGATAGCGCCACGTCGAGATATTGTCACGACCAGGAGTGTCCCTCTGCACAGTCTCAACTGGAGAGTCGAGCTCAGTGTCCTCAAGCCCAAGGCCGTCCGATACCCTACGTTGTCGCTTCTCGCGTCCTTGAGTTGCACGAACGGGCGACGGGAGGGGCAAATCGGTAAATACACGAGAAGCAGTCGAGTCGTTGGACCCAAAGGCCAGTGTAGGTACGCCAGGTGGCAGCTTGAAAGTAAACGAGCTGTTTCCCCCGCCACCAGGCTTGAACTCCATCGCTGCGGCATTGAGCTTGGTTGCGATCGACGCATGTCGCGAGTGTGCTCCAGTGGGAGGAGCAATAGGCCCAAACTCAGAGGGAGAGCCAATACTTCCGCGCACCGGCTGGGAAACAGGGATAGACGAAGTCGAGCTTCCCCGGATAGACCCAAAGACAAAAGGTTTCGCAAGCGGATTGAGCGATTCCCTCGCAAATCCTCCCTGGCTAACATAGCTAGGGCCGCGACTGTGTGACTCATTTTCGACATGTCGCATTTCAGCACTTCCGGGAATGGAAAATACGAGGTTTGCGGACGTTTGTCGGGAGTGGGTGGCGGATTGAGGCAGTGGCGGCAACGGTCGGAAAGGACGAGGGCTGACGCTCCCAGACTGGTGCTGTTCGACCATGTGCGAGTGAGTGCCGTTGATATGAGGCTGCTGGTAACCTTCTTCGCTGGGGTTAGAGATAATATCCTCCGACTGTGCGCGATCCATGGGGGAGTGACCATATGAGTCTGATTGGATGTGCGGCGGGTGGGGGAAGTCGGGAATCCGACGAGGTACGCCAGAAACACCCTGCATCCGAGCCAATTTTCGCACCCTACGCTCTTGACGAGCCCTATCTTCATCCGACGGGTTCGACCATTCGCCCGTACTCTAGTAACCGAACTTGGATCAATACGGGTTATCAATGTACGCAGCAAAAAGTTTACCTCAGTATCTGAACCAGTCCACTCTGCCGCCGGGTCAGGTCCTTCTTCGTACTGCCCAGATTCTGAACCTCCGGTGTTGATCGTATCCTTATCCTGCATGTCCCATGCATCCACAACCGACCGTGCTTGCGGCTGATCGTATTCGGAGTCTCCTTCAGGAAGATCTTCTTCACGAACGCTGCGATGTACAGGCGGCTCCTCAGACATCGTGCGCCTACCAAGCGACCTCAGAGACGCATGCGAGAGATGCCGCGAGTGGTGCCTGCTGTGAGCTGCAGCAGTCATCGAGTCGTCTCCCTCGTCGTCCGCGTCCTCCTCGCCAGCGTCTTGTTCTGGGTGCGTGGGCGCAGCAGGCTTGGTCGGGCTCCTGAAAGGCTTCCCGAAGGCTTGGGTGAAACCACCGATATCGTGAAGGTTCCTATGCTCGCCCTCGCTCTCGCCTGAAGCTGTCTGCGTGTCCACTTCCTCTTCTTCCTCTCCCTCTTGTCCCTCGTCCTCCTCTTCAGTAACGTCAAGTCCGAACCCACGCGTGAAATCTGGCCGAGAAAGCGCGGTGGCGCGAACAGGGACAACGCCTTGAGGTGCGTGCAAGACAGGAGCCGCACTTTCGCTGTCGGACGCAACAGAGATCGATGTTGATAGAAGATTAGGCGACCGTTGAGTTGTGAGGTCCAAAGCACCGTTAAGTTGAGGGCTATATCCAAAGCTTGAAGGTGGTTGGATCGCGAGCGATTGGGTATAACCGTGCTGAGAGGGCAATCGAGGTGGGAAGAAGAATGGACTATGAGGGCCGGGAGAAGAGGCGGAAGAAGGAGATTGGGAGGCTTGAAGCTTGTTAAGTTTTGAGAACAGCAGAGTTGGGTCGGCGGGGGTAGAAATCTAGCAGATATACAAATGGGTGTTAGCACGCAGATCCTCGGAGGAAATCCCATCAAAGAGGAGTTTGGTATCAACGTGCCCGCAGCGTGCCATCGTCGCACGTGGTGAGATATGAGAGGATCGGAAGGTGACTTACCGAGAACGCACGACCATGAGGATGAGAAGGTAAATATGATGCGCCACTTCCGCGCTCGACACCAAGCTTGGCCAACTTTTCTTCAATGATTTCCTGTCGCATCGCGTCCCAGGCATGCTGCACCCACGAAAGTCTCAGCACATACCAATTATGGTTAGGAACGTGTCTTCACATACCTTGCCGGGCAAAAATACTTCAATTGAGTCGGGTAGTTCACCTCGCACGGCGTGTTCGGGATGCAGTTCGACAGATGTGGTTTCCAATCCTTGATCGACAGGGGGCTCAGTAGGCAAGTCAGAGGTCGCGATCGGATTGCGAGACCACAGTGACTTTGTTCGCCCATCCGATTCAGTCTTGTCCTCGCCCTCAGGCAACGGATCCGATTCCAGTGGGAACTTGACGGTAGACTTTTTCTTCTTGACCTCGGGCAAGGCAGGCGCGCTCTCCGCAGCTGGCGTTAGCGGTAAAGGACTTGGTTTCCTATTTGGTCCGCCCAACACAGCCTTAGGTGGTCCACCAATACTTATCGTTCGCTTCGATCGCGGTACGAATGGGGGAACCCCCAGTCCGCCTGGCTGTGGTTGTCCAGTGTGAAGGCCCGCGGCCGCCATAGCTGCGAATTGTTGTTGCTGTTGCTGCTGAAACATCCCTCCGACTGGTGTCATCGGCATGCCAAGTCCGATTCCGCCCCCACCCATATGCGCGATGCTGGCGTGTTGACGATGCATAGTGTGAGGCGGCGGCGGACGATTTTGTTGTTGTGCAAGAAAAGTGCTTTGCGCAGGTCCTGGCGTGTTCATAAGAAAGGCGGTTTGAGGACCATGGGGAAAGTTGTGTGCCATAAAGGAAGCTTGGCCTGCCATTGCAGTCTGAGGGCCGGGTGTGAAAAGTGCTTGTTCGCCAAAGTAGCTTGGCCCAACGGATATAGACTGTGGGACATTGAGTCGACTAAGATGGTGTCGGTGATTCACAGGCCCTGGATGGGACCCGTGGTGGGGAAGTGGTGGGCGCGTAGCCATGTCAAGGAACGGCGACGGTTATCTAGAGAACGAGCAAAGACGTGAGCAAAAGAGAAAACATGAGTTGAACCCATAAACGCGCCTCAAGATATAGTCAAGAAAAAATTAGCAAGGATAGAATCGTCCTATCACGCGGAGACCAAACCTGACGACGGCGAGAAAAGTCTCAGCCAAGCTTGTACACGACGCGTGAGTGAGAACACGAACCTTTATGCAGAAAAGGTGGTGTTTTTGAACGCGAATCACCGTCGGCTGTGCGTCTGGAGCAGCTGTAGCCACTGACACGACGGAGTCCGGAGGAACGCTGGTGCGGAGACGGCGGGTGGAACACGGCGATTTCAATATCAAACACAATGAATTTCAAATTCGAACAACCTCCACATCAACAAACACCACGTCGCGCAGCTGTCTTCATGCTACCGAACTTCTTCTACAATAACAAAAAGGTTTTGCTCGCGACCACATATTCACTGGTTCATTGGCGCGATATTGAGGCCAACCAGAACTTGCTCCTTCCACATCTTATGGACCCGCCCGACCTGCGCCACATTGGTGCAGGGATGAACATCATTTCTGATTTACCAGTTAGGTCGATATGAGGACTCACCAGCTCTGGGAATTTAGGCTCCCTGATGACTTCTGCAACGACTTGCCGCAGCTCTTCGAAGGACATGTTGTAGATATCCGAATCACCCTGACGTAACGCGGCCAGCAGGCCATCTGAGATTCCTCCGGCTTGCCCACCAGACAGATCTCCGGCCTGTATTGCTGTGCTGTTGGTGTCTTGCCTCCGGTCTTGCTCCGGTCTGGCTATATGTCCTGGAACCGGCGCGTCTCTTTCGTTCTCTCTGCCTGTGCCATTTATCGGTGCCTGCGCAGATTGCGATGGTGGCAATTGCGCTTGATATGCCAAGGAACTAGATGCCGAGGGATGATGCGTGTTGTTCAGGCGACCTAGAGCTGGACCAGCAGACCTTAGAGGAGAAGATGAATGCATTTCGACGTCCCTGTCGCTACTTGGAGAACCGCTGATCACGGCCATATCTGGGTAAAGTTCCACGCGTTGAGCCCCAGATGAGCGCGACAACGGGCTCGAGGTGGCGACAACGGCATGGGGGGAGGACCTGATCGTCGAAGGGGTGCTATTTTGAGAGCTTGCGAGCTCACCAAGGGACGGGGAGCTCAGCGGATCGTCGAACATGGTCTTCTTGTGGTACGTCGTCGCACTCCTGGGTAGTGTACTCGAGAAGCGCGACGACGATGTAGGACCGCTAGTAGAAGCCGCCATATCTTGAATCTGCGTAGTCGTAGACGACCTCTCTAGAGCTGACGCTGGCACTCGGGGACGAGGCGCAGAAAGTACCGTCTGGGATGCCTGGGATTGCACGTCGCGCGCGGTGTTGAACGGGCATACGAGTTGAATGGATTCGACGAAAGCAACGGCGGCTGCTTCCGTGCTGAAAGTGACTTGGAACCTTCGATACGTCTACGCTAACTAGTTAGCGTTTTGAAACTGCCGGTATTTACTCTCTGACCTGTGGAGATGCCGCGTTTTGAGTTTGTGGGTGTAGATACCTGAATGCTACCGTCCGATTTTTGTGTATTGCCTTCAATGGCAGCTCTCGGCCGTGATACTTAAGCCCAGAGAGACACGAAAGATCAAGATTCTCCTAAGCAGAGGCAATGCAACTTCGTCAATCCCGCATGTATGCGCGCAATCACACCCAACTCACGAAGACAACCTCAGAAACTACGTTCTGCGATACGGATTGCGTCTCTTCCGGTAGCTCTGAGAGGTAGGATATCTTCAATCCATATCTAATGAGTGCGTGTGCAGTAGTCGCGCCCGGGGGCGTCGTTGTTTGAGTAGTTGTAATGTCAAGCGTGAGTCGGAGGTGTTCGCCCTGATGGTGTTTCCTACGTAAATATGTGGGCAGTGAGCCAACAGGACACAAATCCCATAATTAATGACATCTCTTACCATTGTATGTCCTTCACTCCAGCTGTGGCAGGAAGAGGTGTTCTCGAGGCTGAATATTTGACAATTTGATGTGTCCTAGAGGACGTCGTTGAGTGTGCCATAGTGGATCCTCTAGCTAGCCTAGATGTTGCGTAAATCGTGCGTGCTCGAGGTCAAATCCAGTGAACGAAGTCAATCGCAAAGCCGCGCCACACCAGCGCCACATCCTCTATCGGCGCTAACGCAGCCACCCTAATCACCGACCAAATTTTGGTTCTGACTAAATCCAATCAATTACATTTCGTTAACCTCGTGCACCGAGCCGCCTCACTTAAACCTGACTATCGGTCCTGCGCTCGCCTACTATGTCTGTCACTCAAACTGGAGGCTCAGCTGTATCTCGCGACAAGAAATCAAAAAAGACCAAGGTGCAGCCCGAGCTTACTTTGGACGCTGGTGATGTTGTGATGGACGAGCCGTCGGAGTCTGCGAGCAAGGACAAGAAGAAGAAGAGGAAGAAGGACGCTGAGGCCGACGCTAATGGTGGAGAAGATCCTAGCGTAGCTAAGGCTGAGCGCAAAAGGCGAAAGAAGGAGGCTGCTGCAGCTGAGGCGGCCGCTGCGAGCGAGGATGCACCTGCCGAAGCGGCGGCAGCGGAAACCCCGTCGGCCGAGTCCAAGGAGGAGCGCCGCAAACGAAAGAAGGAGAAACGCGCCAAACGTGAGGCTCTTGCTGAATCTGGGACTCCTGCTGCCGACGTTGCTGCTACTGCTACTTCCTTGCCGACTCCTCCACCGACTGCCTCAGCCTCTGGCTCGTCTACTCCGTCTTCCTCAGAAATCACCGCATATCTTGAGAAGAATAGCATAACTATACATGCACCTTCTGGAGAGATCACGCCTATCTTGAAGTTCTCGCAGCTGGCTTCGTATGGTGTTGACGAGCAGTTATTACGAGCGACCGACAAATTCTCGGAACCTTCGCTTATTCAGGCGTGCTCTTGGCCTGCTGCATTGAGGGGGAGTGATGTGGTTGGTATTGCGGAGACTGGCAGGTGAGTAACCTCACTCTATATTTCCTAATCGACGAAACTAATCGCCGTTCTGCATCATAGTGGGAAAACCCTTGCATTTGGCCTTCCTGCCTTACAACACATCCTCTCTTCGACCTCCTCCCCCTCCGAAAATCCATCCAAAAAGTCCAAGAAATCTAAAAAGCAATCTGGCACGACCGAAGTCACCGTTCTGGTTGTCGCACCCACACGTGAGCTAGCGATACAAACACAGCAAACGCTGCACGAGCTTGGAACTCCATTTGGGATCGGAAGTGTGTGTCTGTACGGAGGAGACCCAAAGGACGTCCAACGCAAGACGCTGTTATCTCAAAATGGTGATGGCAGGACGACTCGGATCGTGGTTGGCACGCCTGGTCGATTAAAAGACTTTGTCGAAGAGGGCGTATGTGACCTTAGCAGGTGAGTAGCGTCCAGCATTGTAACGCCAGGACTATATCTAACAATGGGTCAACCAGAGTGACATACCTCGTTCTCGACGAGGCGGATCGAATGCTAGACACAGGTTTCGAAAACGATATCCGGTCTATCATTGAGAAAACAGCGCCCACGGAGAAGCGCCAAACACTAATGTGTAAGTTTGATACTATGCTTATGCGGTACAAGCGTTGCTAAATCATAATGTCAATAGTCAGCGCGACGTGGCCCGAATCGGTGCGGAGGTTAGCCGGCACATTCCAGCGGGATCCCGTCCGTGTGACAGTTGGAAAAGACGAACTCCAGGCTAACAGCCGCGTAGAGCAAGGTAAGTGCGACCACCTTGTAACGTGTATAGGTGTGCTAATGGAGTGAGTTTGTAGTCGTCGAAGTCTTCGATGATGTACGAGACAAAGACCGCCGCCTCATCCAACGACTCAAAGAACTCGGACACAAACCCAACACTCCCAGCCCCGACCGAGTTTTGATCTTCGCACTCTACAAGAAGGAATGCGACCGCGTCACCCAGTCTCTCGCTGCACGTGGGTTTCACGCGCTCGCTATCCATGGTGACCTTGGCCAAGCGCAACGCATGAAGGCACTCGATGAGTTCAAGACGGCAAAGACTACGCTCTTGGTCGCCACTGACGTCGCAGCGCGTGGGTTGGATATACCCGAGGTCAAGGCGGTCGTGAATTATACCTTCCCGCTGACTGTAGAGGAATATATCCATCGAATTGGTAGAACTGGTACGTAGTTCATTAAAATCCCCTATATAAGGTTATTTACTCTGTACCTAAAGGACGTGGTGGAAGGACCGGCAAGAGTATTACCTTCTTTACTGGCGCTGACCACGAACGCGCTCTTGCCGGCGAGTTTGCGCGAGTACTAAAAGACAACGGGTTCGACGCCGAGCCTCTAAAGAAGGTGAATAGCCAGGACTTGCTTGATTAGCCACTACTTACCCGATTTCTAGTTCCCTATGACGATCAAGAAAAAGACGCATGGATCTTATGGCGCATTTTTCAGAGACGATATCCCAGTTGACGCAGTACCCAAGAAGATCAAGTTCTGAGTGAACTTTTGGCGACTACGCCCGTGCTCTAAATAACTCGAGTATCTAGTTTGTATCAGTCTAGACCTTAGACTTACATCTACTACACATTCTACATCGTACTTACACACTACCAGTTTCGGTATTATGAAGGACATATTTATATTGTTTGTTCTTGTGATGACCACAACAATATGATCGACAAATGGCTTCTATGATCGAGGCTCCACATTACACCAATATCTAATAAGTCTACGTCACGACTTCGGCCTCGTCTGCATCGAGCATATACCGACCACCCAATGGAACATCTGCGCATGTTCTTTTTCGATCGGCGAATCACTCGTACGACTTTCTAAGCGACTTGGAGCTCGGAGCGCCTGGTTCGTCCAGTCAGCTGAGGCATGTTGCGTGTCTGCGGTCCCGTTAGATTAAATCTTGGACCCGTGGGTGAGTAAAATTAATTCCAGAGCCATTGTCGAACCATTTCGAACCAATGGTTCTGGCTACTGTAGATTTGACTGGGTGGCTGGGTGGGGCGCGTGACTCTGTGCGTCACTGCGGGCATCAGGTATGCGCCCCGTTCATCGCTGGCTGTTCCATTAAATGAGATGGTTTACAGAGACTTGTGTTTTCTATTCAATGCAATGCAGTCATTGATGTACAGCATTTAACTGAATGGCTATCCAATCACTCAAACGAAGCATACCGCTTCACGCATCGAGATTTATCCACTAAAGGGGGTATTTTTAGCGATCGGGATCCGGCTATGTCGAGCTCTGAATTGCTCCTCCTCGTATCATGGTCCATTAACTCGTACGTTTTATTTTCTACAATGACGATTTCGATGGCTATGTCGATCCCCCTAAGTGCCCGAGCCCTCAAAGCGTATAAAGGCGAGCGACCGCAATGGCAATCTTCATCCTGCCTTCCCACTTTATCCACCACCCAGTTATTTCCATCATGAAGTTCGCACTCTCCGCTATTGCCTTCGTGGCCGCTTCCTCTACCGTAACTGCCCTCCCAGCTCGTCGTGACAATGGACCGTCGGACACCGACATCCTCAACTACGCTCTCACGTTGGGTAAGTACCCGATGGCAGTATTTTGCAAGCTTTGCTAAATTGAGTGTGTGTTCAGAACATCTTGAGAATGCGTTCTATAAGGGCGCACTCGAGAAGTATGACGCCGCCGCGTTTGAGAAGGCTGGGTACAAGTCCTTCGTACGGGGTCGCTTCCAGCAGGTAAGCGCGCATTCACTTTAGTTGTAAACCTCCCGCTAACCACGCCGCACTAGATCGCCGACCATGAAGTCACACACGTCAAATTCCTGTCGACTGCCCTAGGGGACAAGGCTACCCAGCCATGCACCTACAAGTTCCCCTACAATGACCCCAAGTCCTTTGCCGCGTTGAGCATGGCCTTGGAAGGAGTCGGTGTCTCCGCTTATCTTGGCGCTGCCATGTTTATCTCCAACAGTACGTACTCTTTTTTCGATTGATCACTCCTCGGCTCACTTCCGCTATAGAGGACTACCTTACCGCCGCGGCCGCCGTCTTGACCACGGAGTCTCGTCACGCTGCCTGGGTTAGCTCTGCAGTTATGATGGGCACCCCTTGGTCAAGCGCGTTCGACACCCCGCTGGGTCTTAATCAAGTTTACTCCCTTGCTGGTGGGTCTATTCGTTAGACATGCCTTAGTCTTCAATCACTAACGTATATGCATTTCAGCCTCTTTCATTACGGAGTGTCCCAGCTCCAACCCCGCTCTCCCAGTCAAAGCCTTCCCTGCGCTCACGATTTCTACTGCCTCGTACAATGCCGGAGACACCATCACCGTGACCTACGACGATTCGATGGCCAAGGGACAGAAGACGTACATGGCTCTATACACAGGCCTGACTACGCTATATGCGCCGATCAACGACATGAAGGTGACACTTCCCAAGGACCTAACGGGCACAGTCTACGGCGTAGTAACAACCAGCAACACCGCTGTGTCCGATTCTAACACCGTCGCTGGCCCTGCTATTCTGATGTTTCCGTTTGGTAGCTCTGTTCGTCAAATGACTTAGCGTTTTATTCGTAAATTTGAGACTGAACATTGTATTTAACTTTTGTGTATCAAAAAACGACAGTCTTAATTATTCCCTTTATGTCTCTATAGGATGCTCGGGTATAGTGATACTGTTACTAGCGGGTAAATGTAACTTAAGAAATCTCCAGCGGCTGTTATACCTTCAGTTCTCAAATTTGAACAGTAGGCAGATGGCACCTCTAGTTAGAGCTGTGAGAGGGTTGTCCCAAAATAACATAGAAACGGCTAGTACATACACGATTTATGGTTCGACCTGATAATGCCATTGTCGCTATGCCCAAACACTTATTAAGATGCGAGTACAAAAATTCATATTCAGCAACCGTGATAACGTGCTCACTCAAAGAAAATCTAGGAACTTGATTAAATAAGAACCCCCGTCAAAATATCTAATGAGACAACTCTCTCCACGTCTGGCGACGTGACAAATGAGCGGATTGCTTTTAAACTTCGTGCCATGGTTAGTTTAAACATGTATGCAGTTGTATTGGATATCCTATGACACGTGATCCTCTATCTTGCGTCAGCCCTCGCCACCTTGGTTTATCACTCGACGACGTTCATACTTACTAGCCATCGGTTCATTGCGTTTATATCACACCCGTCATTTACCAATTTAGACACATGAAGTCCATAATTCACGAAACTGGTACAATTGTCCATCGCTGTATCCTCGAGGTAGTAGGGTCACTTCCGCGAAAGGATCGACCCTCCGCTAAAGCCTGCCGGAAGCTAGCCCAAAGTATAGCCTTAGTATCTCTCGAGATAAGGCGAGCTCTCATCGTCTACACACCTTAATTATCAACTTAGACTGTGTTTTCTGAAAAGGACCGCTTGCTTGGTGGACTTTTGTCGCATTCCCGCTCCACAACGCACGCTCCCCAAGCTAATCGCCAATCTCAGAGAAGTGATGCATATGGTGGCTGTTTGACGCATTTCGTCCTGATTGACTCATTCCTTTTGGGGTAGAGCTGCACAGCCTGTGCTCCTATCTTTGCACTCATTGACCCGACATCCGACGATGTGTTCTTTGTGAATTCTGAGTTGCTCGCCCTCAAGCTGAGCGAAGAAGCCCTCAATGACTCTGCCGCCACCTCGTCGAGCTATAGGATCTTCTCGCCAACAACAGTTTTGAAGAATACGATACTTGTATTGCTAGATGAGCGCTTACGGACGCTAGAGTCATTACCCGAGCCACTCCTGTCTCTACTGCTACATTTGCATTCGACCTTGCTCTCGCCCACTCAGGAAAAAACGCCTCAGCAGCGTGTACCTAGTTTGCCTCACCTCGTGCCCCTAGCTAGTTCCGAGCTTGGACCCAGTGTGCAAGTCCCTCTGGCAGGAATCCTCTTGGACTATTCGGTCGCATACGTCCCCCTCCCTCAGCTGATCCCGGAGCACAACGAGGCCTACCTTAGCGGAGAGGCGCTCGACGTATTCGAATTCTGCCTGCGGTCTTCTAAAACCAGCGAGTCGTATGTAAAATCGAGTTTTGTAAATGTTTAAACCTAAACCCAGCTGACGCTCTGGAGACTGGAAATCATGAAGTTCTCATGCCCGGCGGAGTTTTCGAGCACGCGTACCCTAAACATCATACACGAGCGGGTTGCACCCATGATAGACCATCTAAACTCTAACATCGATGGTGGCCAAGGCCCGGCATGGGAGCTCGTTTCCAGCCGGTCCTGCGTGGTTATGGACCGGGTAGCACTCTAATGCCGCCTGACTCTGACGTGTCGGGAGAGCAGAGGTAAGAGCTCGGGGAAACGTTTAACTATCAAAAATAATTTGATTTTTATGACCAGATTAAATGCGCGTATGTAAGAAGAGCTGAAATTCAATGGTGCTGCGATGACATGGCAAAAAATAGGGACTTGGCTTTTTTTGACCAGTTCAGTCATACCCTTATTTTCTAATTTCTACTCTGATCCTATAGCCCCTCTTTGGTAGTCAACCCTTTGCTTGCGTAGGCTTTCTTTCATGACAACTTGAAGGGCCGGCACCACCGCGGCAGCACCCTCCCCCCCTTGTTTAACGCGCGCACTACGCGTTGTCTCTGCGAAGCCGGACCGGACCACATGTTCTCCCAGTTGAGGGTAAGATCAAGCGCTCCTAGGTCGAAGTAATTGATACCTCGGGGCAATCTGGGAGGATTCTCACCTAGACCCCACTATTTCTCGCCTCATCCGAGCACGAATGGTATCGCATATCACAAAGTGTGTGATACTTCCTCTTACACCGCCCCACTCAACCCTCTTACACGAGGCGTGGCATACGCGCTCCGCCCCGCCATCCGCTTGCATTCACTATATTTCCCAAAAAAATAGACTCTCTACACGAGGTTGGCCTGAGGCTCAATATCATCGATGTGGACCAATAGTTTGCCGATTCTATAACACGGTTTCGCGTCTTCGCCCGACCAAAGCGCACACGCCAGATCTTCGTCGCTCCGACTGACGTACGAGAAAATCACGCATGTAAGCTGAAACACAGGGACATAGTGGGTAAACACCAAATTAACTTCATTCCGCGTGCATGAATGCTCTAACTTGCCGATGTTCTTGATATCCGCACAGCACAGGGTACCAATGCATTGCTGGAGACGTGTGAACGGCATATTGATTGTCTGGATATCAACATTTAGGCTCCCGTCCCGGCTCGTTGGGCCGACTGCGTGACCTCGCGGAGCTCGTGGTGGCACTGGAGCTATTCTCCAGCTGGTCCGGCGGCAATTTGATGTATTGCTGGAGGTCCGTTCTTGCTGACACACTTGCATAGTAATTGACTGGTTGTTTGCTCCTTTAGTGATACGTGTCAATTTTTATGTATTTTCATCTTGATTTTAGGAGTCAAAACCAATCTCGCGACGCCAAAGCAGCCGATTTTGCGCTCGACTGGCACGCGAGAACGGCTGTCGAATGTCTATCGCGTATGTCAGGTGTGTGCATTGCTGTGCATTGCACTTAAGTCCATTTCAAGCAATCGCCCGATGCGTTCTCGAGTCCTAAAAATTGGAGACACTTCTGAACTCCAACCTTCCCCTGATATTTTTTAACACTTGTAGGCAGTTCATTCGTTCATTCCAAGAGAACGTGCATATTATTTGAGAATTGGCCACTGATGTCCGGAGTCTATCGTTGGGGCGTTTAGATCACGGTACGCCCTGGATTGGTCAATGCTCGCGAACTGATCTTCAGGAGTGATCACAGGTGTGCGACTGAACTCCCCTTTGGGTGTCAATTCTGAAATTGAGAAAACATCTAAGCGGCTTTCGCAAATGGTGGGTCTTTGTCCACCCGTGTCACTCCCGTACCCCATGCCGAACGCTCCAAGGACATTCCAGATTTCGCTCTGAATGGGCCCAAGCGATCAGCGGGGTGAAATAGTGGCTTGCACTGATATGAGCCCAGGGGCGTCTGATCTTTCTTGCGTTCTGGAAACTGGTACGCTGCTCAGTCTACGAATCGTAGCCTAACTTGACATTGACGTATGTGTTGTACAGGACAAAGAAACATGCGGCCAGGTGCAATTCAGCGACAGGACCGAGCAGGTGACCGACGCCCACGCTGCACGGCTCGGTGACAGGCTCGGGTCTCGATCAGCAACCGTAGTGCGCTTGTACATCAATGGGGATGTTCGTGAAGGTCGGCGATCCTCACATCTCTCGGCACCCTGGGACGAAATGGACTTTCGCGCGGTGGAGGCGTGCGCAGGGTGCGAATGATGTGCGTGGCTATCATTTACGCACTTTATACGTTCTAAGGCCAAAGACTGTAGCGCAAGCGATTGTCATACGCGGGGGTAAACAATTGGCTTTCCTGTGTAGGCGGACGAGTGGAAACCCTGCAGGGTCTATAGGCCGGAAGCATCTTCGAAAACACGCGCCTTCGATTTCCGACAACACGCCCATGCCTCGTGTTCATCAGCTCTGGCGAGATGATAACCAGCCGGTTTCACACATTCCAGAGGTTCATTCCCCCTTTCTGCTTTCGCTTTTTCTTAGGCAGTCCACGATAGTCTCGATAACCACCCAGGCACGACCTTTCACCACGCTCTGATCTCTCCAAGAACCATACCTTCTTGAACCACTATAATTCCAATTTCACGAATCCTATAATAATGTCCTCCACCACGCCCCTCGATCTCCTCTGCTTCGCTGCCCTCCAGCCCCAGGACGAGGTCTACCGTCTCCCTCTCGCCCACCACCTCTCTTCTCCCGCTACGATCGCCATGCCCGCCAGCCGCACGCTCCCATCTTTGGTCGCACTCGCGTCTATGAACTATGCTACGAATCACGAAGAGTCTCTGCCACCTCTCCTCGGCTCGCCGATCCAGGTTCGTCCCTCGACCGGCCGAGCTGAGCGATACAAAAAATACGAGGTATGTTTGGTTGTCTATCGCTGATCTACGACCTGTCCTGACTCTTTCGCAGTGCACTGGGTGCGACAAGCGTTTCGAACGTCCAAGCCAGCTTCGTACGGTAGGTTTTGTGAAGGTTAATCCTCGCTGCCTAATCTGACTCGATCATCTGTCTTTCTAGCACATGCTCTCTCACACTGGGGAAAAACGTGAGTTTGTTGTTTTGTTTATATTTTCTTCGGCAAGTCTGACGTAATTTTGTCTGAAGCGCACGCTTGTGAAGATTGCGGACGCCGCTTCTCGTGAGTTGTTTGTTGTTTCTTGCCTATTTGGGCACGTGCTTATTATTTCTGTTCAGGGTATACTCTAACATGCGCCGTCATGAAAAGACCTGCATCATCGCACGCGAGCGAAAAATGGTTCACCGGGACTCGGACACAGACTCTGACGACGCTGTGAGCGCCACCACCAGCACCACTGCAAGCCCCGTCGCCCCAAAAGTTCGCTCGCGTGCCCCAGCGGCTAAGCGCCAGCGTACTAGCGCGCACCGAGGATCCGGTTCCCAGCCTCAGTGGGTTCCGATGAGCTTGCGCTCGTACTCTCCTCCTGACTCGACTGCAATTTCCCCCGTTTCGGTGAGAAAATATTAATTTGCATCTGGCTTTGCATTCCTTTTCTTGGTTCTGTCGCTCTCCCCCTCTTTTGTCGTGCTCCCTCGTTTGCATGTCACGCTATCGTTCCTTCTTTCTCGGGTTGCTCGTCGTCGCATCTGTTTTATACTTTTCCCGCACGCATTCCTTTTGTATTTCACAACTTTTATTCTGCACAACATTGTTATTTGAACAACTCCGTCTCACACTGGTCTCATTCTCCCCTAGGTCCCAACCCCGCCTATCCGTCCGTGGGGTGCACGTGAAGAGCGCGACTCGTATGAAGATGCTACCGAATACCCGTACCACCCTATGACGTGGCGCAATCGTTTGCCGGGCCCGGCGCTCATGGCTGCAGACGAGCTCATGCGCAATGCCACCATGCCTCGCCGTTGGTTGATGGTCTGAGACTAGAAACAACGAACAAACACGAATTTCCTCAACCTATGCGGTCCTTTCTTTTCCATGCTTTTATGCTCTCAAATCTCAAAAACGACGATCACGAACTATCTACGTGGAACCACCCCATGCACTCCCTCGCTCACGACCTTTTCACTCTCTCTCATCTGGGGTTGTGGTTTGATCACCTTTGGACTCATTGTAGTTGTACGAAGGGTCCCAACTGACAGCGAAATATGCTGATGTATTTGTGTACCGAATATCTATCAATGAACACAATTTTACAAGACCAAAGCGTGAACTCGGTTATTCCGGTCTAGCCGTTCCGCTGTGGCCATATTTGTCTTGATTGTTCATTCAAACAGGTCCGGAATTAGTATCAAATTTGCCTGTAACGTTTGATCTCATCTTGCCAGACGAAAATCGACCGGCTGTGTTGCTATCCGTGGGGCTCCTACGGTGGCGTATATTGGTTGAGGATGGGTTTACCGGCAATATTGGCTGCTGCGGACGGTTTCTACG
>MU132140.1:2417702-2454069 GCA_015039395.1 Ceratobasidium sp. AG-I | reverse complement strand
TACCAGTCTTGAATAGTCCAATATTGGGTTTTGTGCTGAAACTTGCGCCTACGAATCTAAGGGTTTAGCAAAGGCATAGTCCGGGCAAAGTATGTCATCCCACCTTCGTAAAGAGCCTGGAATGCAACAGCCAGACCGAAAGGTGTATTCATCGAAAATGATGATAGAACACGGTCGCTTGCCGACATAGGCGAAGAAACAGGGAGAAGTCCTCGAGCAGATACTACTGCGGCGGTCATATTCTGATGGTCTCCGTTGATAAGCGGCTCCAGAATCCTCTCAGAGACGAAGCACTTACTTGGTGGGTTAGCTGTACAGCTTTGGGTTGCTATTGAAATTATCAGTCACAGTTCGCTCTAGAAATGCCCCTAACCTACCCCTAACTCATCCCCATAATACGAGATCATGAAGACATCATTGGCGGCTGGTTGCTCCTGGTTAAAGTCTGAAATGGTAATATAGAAAATCATACAACATACTAGGGAGATCCGAAGGCGCAAGTTTTAAGTCCTCCGAGCTGCTTTCAAGAACGTCTGTCCAGCGAATGAGACTTATCCCGGTTTTACGGGCATGAGACTGCGCCAGCGCATCGATGTCCCCAACCTACCCAACGACCATTAATAAAAAGCCTAGATATCCCGGTTCAATACTCACTACTACTACATTCAAGCCGGCCTCTTTCTCATCCGCTAGCTGTTCTAACAAAGTGTGCAAGAACGAAGATTGGACGATAATTGCTGAAGGCGGGTGAACGGATAGAACGGGGTTCAACAACTTGAGATGGTTAAGAGTGATTGGAGTGACAGAGCAGGCGCCTAGTGCTAGAACGGATAGCAGATATTCTACCCATGACAGCGTAAGAATAGTCTCGTATGCAGTACGGTAGGTACTCACCATAGCTATCTTCCAGGAGCAGTAAAACGCTCGAATCCCTAGGTGCAAGGTTGAGCTTATTAGCGAGGCCAGAGCCTAACGCAGTTATTTTAGCCTGCAGCTCGGGATTCGTAATCTGATACAGTCGATGGTGAGCAGTCTTTTGGCCAAAAAAAAGCAGTGAATCGAACCTTTTCCCCAAAGAGTAGATGCTGGTGTGTTGCATCCGTTTGGACGAAGTTGTTTATCGTTTGCACGTCGCGTTTCGGACGCGTTGGGAGCTGTTCAATAGCAAAGCTCAATTTATCAAGCAAAGTGATACCGGCGCCCAACTCACTGGCATGTACATGCCAACCCCATAGTTTCTATAAACTGCGCTTTCGGAGGGACGCCTAACTTTCGAGGGCTCACTTTGTTGTCCGAGTACGAGCGGGTGCGCCAGTGGCTCCGAGCGAGAGACAATACCGGCTGTGACAGTTAGGATGAGGCCGGAAAGCAAAACTAGAGTGATATCATCGTAGCTTGTCAAGCTACTCAGGAGTGCCATTTTGAACAAGTTGGGGAGTTGAGTATTTCGGTTTACAGAGAAAATAGGAGCCTATATAGCTACAAAGAAAGCAGAGGTATATGGTCGTCCGGACTGGATTTGATCCATCAACGAGCTGGCCTTCGATTAGACGCCGCAGTATTGGCCGGCCCAGCATTAAGCCCAGCAAGCGAAGCAGAGCCCAAGGAAGCTGGGACCGGTATATGGCTTCAAAAACACAGTAATTTGAATACCGATTTAATAGAGAGGGCAATAGATCCATAAATATTAGCAGCAGAACATGGCTAAAGTTGTTAGTTCAAGATCTAAATGAGCGCCAAACTTTACTAAAAGCCACTAGAAATTGCCGAGAATGTCAGCAAACATGTTTGGTGCTCACAAGTGTTTGTGACACTTGCGAGTGCTTGTGGCCTTTGCCACACACTCACAAGTACTACTCATGAGCACTTAGCAAATATCACGAGCACTTGCAGGCACCTCAAACACTTGTGAGCACCAAGCCTGTTTGTTGGTACCCTGATAGTGACACTTATTGTTATGATGTGACAATCTAAACCCATACCTTGGGATTTCAGCATAAATAGGAGCACCCCGGTCAAGGTGAAGTGAAAGTGGCAATACCAAATAACCCAATGTTTGGCACCCCAGAGTTTGACATCATCACATCTCATGCAAAACTTGAGCAAATAGGTTTAAATTTATGCCCAACTGGTTATGGGTCAAGGACAGAATAAAAAATCCCACCTAGCAAGTTACATTAAGTCCTTAATGAATTATGGTATAACTTAGTGATTATCAACTGTGGTAATTTTATAATATCACTATTTGATACATATTAAAATAGCACATCACAGGCTTCATCAGTGCACATATTGCTCCAGCAAATAAAGACTAGATATTTTGAGCCAGCAAGTTTAGAACAGACAAACTCCTGTCATAGTGATAGATGTTAAACAAAGACCCTGTCACTACCGATGTGTAAGCCACCAATCAACACCCACTGCCACTGCCACCACCACTTATCCATCCCATACTTCCCCAATGAGTACAGAGCCCAAGGTGTTGCTTCATGCATTGCGCCCGCTCCCTTGTAAATGGATAGGTTGTTCAGCAATCCTATCAAGTTGGGCGCTATTGAGAAAGGTAATGGTATATTTTATTAGAACACCTGCACTCTGGCTCACATGTCCTCAACCACAACAGCATTCTGAACACACTCATATTAATGGATCTCAGGCTACTGTAAGTCACTCTGTAGGATACCATCACAGTTATTTACCATTGCCATTTCCTAGAATTACACATGTGATTGGAAGGAGTCTGCTAAAGCAAAGCCATGCACCCTCAGCTTTCCTACTCGCAATGCTTTCATGGAGCATTATGTTTCCATTCACCTCAGACCAATTTTGTCTCATTGCCCAGTCCAAAGTGGGTGCCAATGATTTTATTTATGCTTTGTGTGCTGAGCGCTTTTTTGTGATTTTTTAGGTTGCAAACAAAACCTCAGAAGACTAGCAGATGATGATATTCAAGAGCACCTTGACTTTCATCTTGCTGAGGGTGAAAGCCTTGGTCAAGCTGTTGCCCGACGCATTCCACGCTCACGAACACCCCGACCACCTCGCTTTGGGGAGCCCCAACCTGCATACCAATTGCTAGCACACAACTTTCCAGCACCTGTGTTCACAAGGAGTGCTATAGCCAAGGCCAAAGCACCAGAAGTCTGGAGGCCAGACTCTGATCAGGTGGTATTTGCTCAGTGGATGCAGGTTGGCTGGACGGAGGAGGAAGAGGATGATGTGCCGGCTGCTGTGAAACCCCGGAGGTTATGCTCGGGACTGCGGGTGACTACGCGTACTACCAAGCCTATTTCAAGTATGCCAATTCCCCCTCGGTTCCCTGGTGCACCTCCCACCCACCCACCACCAAGTGTCTCTGTTGGGTTCAGATCTGCCGGCTTCCATAGGACAGCAGCAGCAGCATTTGAGCTTGTGGCAGCAGAAGGCTCAGATTCAGACTCGGACAAAGATTCCAGCTCAGACTCTGATTAAATGTTTTGTTTTCCTTTTTTTCCTACCCTCTTTGAATTGCCATCCTTCCCCTTGTGCCAATCATTGGTCTGCCGGGTTCATAGCGCACATTTGATGATACTGTGTTTGTCATCATTCCGGTGCGGCGTGAACCCAGCAGACCGATGATTGTCACAAGGGTGGGAACTTATGCTCTATTATTTTGCCTCCCTTGCACTGTATGTTTCCCCTTTTTTGTTGTGATATGCTTTGAACGTGCTTTGGTTACTGCTATGCAATTTATTTATTTATTTTATGGCTGAAGTCCAGTATCTGCTCCCAAGTTTCCGTGTGCACTTTCAGCATGCACGGCACCCTTCGGACCCGGGCACGCACACCGTTAAAATCTGCCTCGGGTACTAAATGAGGGAATAGTAGGATGAATGGAGCAGGGTGGTTCATAAGATACAGTTCAAGTGTAAATGAGTATTTAACAGCAGACCAAAAGAAATGAAATAACAGGTTAAGGGGGTAGCATTTAGACAGGACAAACGTGCGCGCGAGGGGCGTGAAGTAAACGAAACGAATAAAACATGGGGGAGATCATCACATAAGACTCCCCAACGGCGCGCACGGTTCAACTAGTAGGGTAGGGGGTGGGTTCATACGACGAGGTCTAATTTTGACCAAACAACAAAAAAGGGAATAACATGTAACACACGATTCGTCTACGCTGCTCGAGTTCGTGTGCGCGCCACACGCGCTGGGCGTGTTCTCAGAACACGGCGCGTAGCACAGGGCACCGTCGCGGGCGAGGACGGACGGACGAAGACCGAGATGTCGTCCTCGCTCGCGGCGGGTGCCTTTTCGAGGACCGGCTCGTCCGTTGTAGGAGCCGTTGCTGAGGGAGTCTCGTCCCTACTGCTGTCTTCTTCTCTTGTTTTCGTTTCCGAGTCCTCCACGTCCATCTTGGACTCTTCTACTTCCATCTTCGTCTCGACCTCCCTTAGCACCACAACGTCCGCCAAGAACTCCTTTCGCACGCTCTCCGGCAGATACGGCCTCAATCGTTCCTCCGCCACGGCGCGCGCGTCTGCAAGCGGGCACCACATCCCAGCGGGGTCGGGCATCTCGACCCCCATCCCAAAGTCGATGGATGTGGCTTGAGGGTGCAGGATTTCAGACGACGAAGGGGCGGTGTGCAGGACGTCTAAAGGGGTTGTATCGGATTCGAGGGACGGTCGGGCAGGAGATGACGATGGTTGGGCAGTCGTAGTCGATGTGGCAGAGGAAGTGGGAGCCAGCGTGGAAGTTTCGACCACAGGCTTGTCGCCCGCCTCGGCCGTCGAAGCATCCACTGTTCCCTCCGTCCTGAACTGGGCATGACACGACCCAGGGACCCGACACGCCCTCAATAGCGCACTCAGGCTCACACTCGAGTCCTCCATTCGTCGAAGTAGGACACACCCCCGCACTACGCATGATGCGTACTCGATACCTAGATACCAACGCATTAGTTCATCGGTCTGGCAATGTGAGAGTGTATGCGAGGAGACATACCGTGTAAGACCGTTCGCTCGATCTGGAGTTCTTCTTTTTGTAGGACCACGCCTCGGGGTACACTGTCGCTGCAGACTCTCGACTTGGCAGCGTTCAGAGAAACTCGCATCCCATGAGGGGCTCGACATCCCCACGACGAATCGATGGGCTTCGAGTTCGTCTTCGAGGTCCTCGTGTTGGCCTTCCCATCTCGTCGTTTAGAGCGTATATGCGCAGGTTTTTCGCCCCACTCGGCCCAAATCCCATCCACCTCGTCTACACAGACGCTCTCCGGTCCGTCCATATGACCAGGCTCCCTCAGGAATAAATTAGGAACGATCGTCGGAGAATGCACGCCAAGCAATGCGAATTCCGCCTCGAATCCCTCATACGACGCGCTCCACTCGAATCCGAGACCCGTTTCGCACGGTTCAGGTTCAAGAGCGACATGGGTCATAACCACATCCTCTGCCTCTTCGATCTTGACGGCCCATACGTCGTCTTCTGGGAGTGATGACGCAGCGAGTGATGACGCACGGGACGACAGCGACGGCGGAGACATGGACGAGTCGTGCTCCTCCTTGACCTTTAGCTTTACACCGCGGCCCTCCTCTTCGAATATGAGACCGAGTCCTATGCCGACTATTGGGGGCTCGACGGGTGACTTGCGAGGACTGGAAGGAGTTGAATCCGGGTTACTCATCATCCGCACATGGAAATCGCCATCTTCGACGTCGCTATCTTCCGCGTCAACAAAGGTAAGAGCGTGAGGTGTCGATGGTCCCCCAGAGCTCGTATTGGACAGTGATCGACGGAAGTGTGTGAGCTGAGGACAAGGAGCAGAGAAGACGCGGTTGCGCAGTGGAGGCGGGAGCGCAGGGCGCCCGGGCCGACGGACAACGACGGGCGACGCGGGCGCAGGTTCCTGGTCTGAATCGTCAGGTTCAGGTCCAGGTTGACTTAGGGGCTGAGGGTCCTCTGGGCGCGCAGATGACGACCGAGAGACCGATGACGAGCCCAACCGAAGGCGTATGCGTACTTTGGACTTTCGCTCTCGGTGTGCTTCAGCCTCGCTCTCGTCGTCATAGTCCGGAGCAGGCGACATGCCGTCCATACCGAGCTCGCGCGCAGCAGCACTCCAGCTCTTTGTACGCGTACGCTTACGCGAGCTGACACGCGTAGAGTCCATCGGGGTTGTAGGAGCAGGTGTAGACGCCGGAATGGATACCACACTGGCAACAGGTGACGGAGGAACCAAAGGGTCGGCGGGATCCGATTCGGGCTCCTTGGGCGTAGGGATGCCCAATCGATCCCACGGACTAGCGAACCCTGCGTCCTCGGAGAGATACCATGCGGTGCCCTTTTTGCGTTCTGCAGACCCGTCTGCACTCGGACCGACGGCGCGATCTTCGATAGAGGGGGCGTCGGAGGGGTGGCGGGGGCGGGGGAGGAGCGAGTGGCGCAATAGGAGCTGGGGTGTGCCGCGTGCGAGGTGGCTTCGTATATGAGTGGAGACGGTAGACGCGGGAGTATTGCCGCTGGGAACGCGCAGGGCACGAGGCAGACGGGATGAAAGAGAGCTGATTAGCAGGCCGAATAAACGCTAAGCAGCGCGTCAGGGGCTCACCCGAGTTTGATAATTCCGGTCTGGTGCACGACGTCAACAATTTGGCGAGGGGTGAGGGCACGGTTCTCCTGCATGCTGGTCAACGGGGAAGCAGCAACAGACGGCCGAACATGGACTTACTACGTGTGCTAGGGCGGCACAGATAGCCATGAGAACCTTGTCACGTGCATCCTCCTGCGCGATGCGATGGACGCATTGGGGCGGGGGAAATTCGAGCGAGCAGCTGGGGCTGCCAAAGAGTAGATGGGGTGCCGGGGGCTTGACGGGGGTCAGAGGCGACGGCGGGGCAGGTGTTGCGGACGCGCGGTGGCGACGCGGTGGGGGCGGTGGGCTGGGAGACGGGATCTGGCGGGTGGGCGGGCGCATGAGCGAGTTGGTGCGACAGCGGGTGCGGTATGGCGTGGTCTGTGATGCGGAGACCGTGGTGTTGGCCGGCGTGGCCATGGGTGAGCGTGGCGGAGAGGACACAACGAGTGGCTGTGCCGTCCAACAGTGGAGTAATCAAATCAATTAGCTCGAAAATTGTACGGACCCGACGCGCACGGACGCACCAGCAAGAGAGCACAACAGCCACGTACCCGAATGTCTGTCTGTCCGTCGTCGGCTGCGTCGAGCTCATGCACCGCGCCGGTCTCCAAAATTGCTATCGGATCTATTGGTCGATTCGAACCGAGGCTGTTGTCAATCACCCCAGACGTCACATCTGCCACACGCGCAACCCCACGCACACAACACCAAACCGGCATTCATCCCAGCGCCACTCACACCCAAACATTTCCCGCTCGCATATATCGTGGATTAAAACAATACAAAAAACCCAAAGACAAAGCATAGTCCAAGAAAACACCAAATCACTGCGACATCGGAAAGTACTCGTTGCCCTGCATCCCACCCCGGTCGATACGAACCGGCGCAGCAAGGCGCTCGCCCTCCATCTCATGATCCCGCCCAGCGAATTCAGCCAGCGTTGGCGTTCCCGCAGCCAGCGCGTCCCGCGTGAGCCAAGCCATCCGATTGCCGCCATCTCCCACACCACCCATCATCCCATGCACCTCATTTCCGAGCGCAGGCTTCATCCCTACTCCGCCGGGAACACTGCCCTCTGTCGGCGTCGGCGCCCACAGCCAGCCGCGGCGCATCTCGTGCCCATGGTTCGCAAGCGGTGGCGGATGCTGGGGCGTATGCACCAACTGCTCAAATGGCGTCACAGGCTGCGACGCATTAGCAAGCTGGCTGTGTCGCGTCCGTATCTGGAGCCGCTCCTCCTCCGCCGGTGGAATCGCTACGCTCAAATTGGGTTTCGCCCGCCGGTTCAACAACTCCGGAGAATGCTCCTCCATCTTGACGTCCCCGTCCGAACATGAGCTCTCCTCCGAGTCGTCCTTAACCGTCACGCTCACGCCCATCGCGTCGTGCTTGGCCTGCTCTCCCGTCAAGTCCACATGCTTGATCCGCGAATATCCAACCTCGCCAGGCGGCACGACGTGGATGTCGTGGACCACCATCAACGCAACATTCACGTCTCCATTCCGGTTCCCACCCGCCAGACTCCGCACGTACTTTTGCACCAGCCGCATCCCGTGCGCCCCGTGCGGGTTCTTCGTCAACACCTTCTTCCACACCTCCGTCGCATACGGGATCTCGTACGTCCACGAATACTTCTCCCTCGCCTCTCGCCCAGTCGGAAACACCGTCGTATGCGTCGACATGAACCGGCCTTCGTCTCCACAAAACGCGTCCGTAAGACAGTACCCATCAAACTCCTTCATCGCCTCGATCACGAGTGTCGCCTTGATCTTCCCCACGTTCATCCCAGCAGGCGGAAGCGCAATCCCAATCTCGGCGTGCATACACGTCCCGGGCCCGATCTGCCGCACGATCTCCTCCATATCAGCCGGGAGAGGCTCCAGCGGACACGTCGCAGAGTGCATCTGCGCATATACATGCGTAGTGGTAGGCCGCGACCGGACCCCTGCGTCATGCAGCGTGCGTTCGGCCCAGATGGTGATGGCTGTGATGTAGGCCAGCCGTTCGCCACGCCATGCCCCTGGGTGACGTTCGATTTTTTCGGTTATATCGGCAACAAGAGGTTCGCCCAGGGCGCTACCTACAGGGGGAGGTGTCGCGCTACGAGGGAGGAGCTCAGCGAGTTGCAGGGGCTGTCTCTCGGAGGTATGCGTTCCAGATCGCGGACTTTGTGGAGTACCAGGCAAACTGCCCTCGCTCGGATTCGACGTGGGCGGGTTGGAGCGAATAACAGACATGAATGACTGTCCATTCATAAGCTCTTCGATGGGATCACTCGCAAACGTCGGAGGAGGACTAATCGAGCTGCCGTGATCCTCCGTCTTCACAACCGACGGCGAGCTAGCACCTGACCCGACGCGGCTCAGAGGCGCTGAAGTTGGTGCCCCCGCCAGTGTCGCATCAGAACCCCCGTTCGGCGAATCTTCCTCGAGCTGTCCATTCAAAATCCGCATCACTAATTCAAATGCATTGAGTCTTAATCCACCGACGCGAGATGAAATACGCACTGTTTGGCTCGTCGGCGTGCACTTTTTTGAGTACCTGTATATGGCTCGAGATTTGTTGTCGGGTACGCTGCTGTCCAGTGAGACGGAATATCTCCTCTGCGATGAGTGCGTTCCGGCCGTACTGTCGACCGTCTCGCATAATCCAGTTTTTGCCGTTGTTCGGGATCGAGCGCGCAGCTGTCAACACCGAGTGCACCCAAACCTCAGCGTCGTTCACGACAAAAAGCGAGAACAGGGGCAAACTGACCTGTTAAGAACGCATCCTGGACCTCCTGAGACCAAATCGCGTCATGTCTTTCTCCTATATTGGGGCGTCGGCCCCTCTTTGCTCCAACAGGCGCTCCTGGAGTGGCTGAATGGACCAGACCTGGCATAGGCGGGATCCCCGACCCGCTCGAGTGTGAAAAACTACCGGTTTGGGCTGCGGAGGCTACGGCTCCGATGTTTCTGTGAGGCAAAGCGGGAACGGCAAATTCTCCCCTCCGAGCCGAGCCCGACGCAGGCCTGGCGAGCGACGAAGACGATGCATGGGAAAACTGGTGAGGCAAGGGTGCTGGTGCGGACGAGATGTAGTTGTACGGGGAGTAGTGATAGGCGTTGGGGATGTTGGGATTGTTGGTACTGATAGTATAGCTGCCATGTGGGTGATGTAACGACGTCCCCTTGATCGGCCGCGGCAGCTCTCCGGACATGGGTTGCGATGTGGTTGGAGTGTGGGATGCCGCACGTATAGTCGAGATGGAATTTTGCCAAGGAGGGTAAGAGCTCTATGGGAGGGGTGGCCAGGAGTGGTGGTAGGATAGCTGGGGGGCGTAGGTGCAAATACAGGCAAAGCGAGCACCGTCTGTAGACCGATCTGAACGATCATTTGACTGCGAGCGGTCATCATCCACTGCTTCTACCGGCCTTGTCGAGACCACCACGGCACGTATCTCTTCATCCCGGCCGAGCCAGGGCTTAATTGCTCAAATTTCCCTCGATGATAACACCCAAGTTCAGCTGCACCCAGGACGACGTGTCTGTCCTTGTCGAGCTGTACGTGCCCTCGGTCCGGGTGAGCCCCACCTGATATCTGACCCCGCCTGCATCTCACTCCACCAGGCCGCAGATGTCGAGATCCACGTCGAAGACACGCTCTTTTCGGCGCACATTCACCCCTACTTTCTCCGCCTCAACTTCCCCCTCCCCGTAATCGAGGATGACGACTCGGCCGCCGCCTATGACCCTTCATCCGGCACTCTCTCTGTGCGGCTTACAAAAGAAACAAGAGGCGCACATTTTCCTGATCTGGACCTTCTCGCCAAACTCCTTGCTCCGCGCTCCGCCGCCTCTCTTAGCGTGGAAGGGCGCGCCCAGAAACCGCTCATCGAGGTTTTGGACGACAGCCCAGATACGCTTGCCCAGGAGATCAACGATAAACTCCAACTAGATCCTGACAGGGAGCACACTCTATTTGCGCGAGGTGTGTCTCGGTCATTCATTTGTCGTAAGACTACACTGACGCCTCTGGCAAAAACAGCCGCGGAAAACGATTGGCAAATCGAGCAGACGGTCTCTAGCGACTCGCCTAGCGTGTCCGCCTCAACTCGGACAGCGTATGGGTTCCTGGACCTCCACACCGGGTATTTCGCCCACGTCACTCATACGGAGAACGAAGTAAACGAGTTGGGTGCCGAAGCTGAAAACGCGACACTCGCACGCAGACGAGAGCTCCGCGAGGCCAACGAGGATAACAAATGGGACGAGGAATATTATTTGTAAGCCAAATTGAGCATGTATGCATACCCACGCATCCAGGGGTAAACTGATTCGTGATAATAGAGCCGACTTCGTAGACGACGAGAACATCCAGGAAGTCGTCCAATGGCATCTTGAACCTTCTTCACCCGTCAATGAGCCATTTTTATTTACCGAAGAGGAAAAAATGGCTATGCTCCGTCTTCCGCGCAGGGAATGTGAGCCCGTCCCTCTTGTTGTACTCCACATCATAACTCTATCTATTTCTTGGCTTAGATCTGCTCTCACCTCCTCGGACACACGAGCTTCGCATCACGCTCTGCACCATTCTTTTCGGGGCACTCTACGATATCCGGACGACCCAAAACGACCCGACGCCCGAGTCGGCTTGGACTATTAGTTCTCTCATCCCAGCCTTTTCCGCCCTCGATCCCTGCCCAGCTCCTGTATCCTTGCATTCTGCGCTGCGCACATCGTATCGGCGGGCTCTTGCATTTCCGCTCTACCGATCGTTTGCTTTGTGTCGGCGGATCCAACAAGACGTGGCGGATGTTCTTTCTCGCGGTACACGGCCTGTCACCCGTCTGCTCTTGGCAACCAAGAAAATACTCGACGCCCACGATGTGTATTATGTCTACTCGAAAATCTGGCTAGACGACTTTTGCGCCTGGCTGCCAAATCATACAACCGACGAAGAGCTCAAGGCGCTTGGCTCCGAGGTTGTTTCAACTGTCATTTCCAAGTCTGATATCGACTGGGACTTGGAGGAACTCGAACAAGCAACTCAGGATGTCACACCAGACAGCGACGACGAAGACATAGAGGAAGTTGAACGTATGGCACACTAGCGACACTCCCATTAGAAAGGTTTTCAGAATTGACTTATACATAGTGAATACCAGAATCTATACTACTACTCCGTATCGTACACATGAGAAACCGAACTGATCGGGGAGCGCCTCAACATGAGTCTACCGGAAACACCCCTCCGACCACAAGAATGAATAAAAATAACACATAATGGACAGGACAGCGATGCAACAGACACGGAGAAAGGGTATCAACAAACATCAATTATGCCTTGGCTGACGCTGGAACCTGGATAACAGCCATGAGCAACAACATCCCAGTTAATAGTGTACGCGAGGGCTAACCTTTGATTTGGTCGAAACAGGCTTGGTTTTGGTCGATGCGGGTTTCGCAGAGGCAGGCTTGGTGGTCGACTTGGTAGCAGCAGCCTTCGACGCAACTTTTGATGCGGGTACGGCCTTAGACGCAGGTGCAGCTTTGGTCGAAGCAGTCTTCGACTTTGCCTTGGACGCAGTGGCAGATTTCGCAGGCGCAGACTTGGCGGGCTTAGCAGCAGCGGCCTTTGCCTTCTCCACTTTCTTCGCATCGCCTGAAACAGTCTTCTAAATACACGGGCATCAGGTCAGACAAATATCTTGCTAGCGTATTGCCATGTCAATTGATAAGCGTACCTTAGCAGGAGCCGCCTTCTTTGCAGCGGGAGCCTTTACGGCGGGAGCTTTCTTGGATGCAGCAGCACCGGCCTTAGCAGGCGCCTTCTTCGCAGGAGCAGCGGCAGCCTTCTTCGTGGTGGCAGCAGGTTTGGCAGCAGCCTTGACGCCCTTGGGAGGAGCAGCAGACGAGATGTTCTTCTTGGGCTTGAGCGCGTTGTCGGCGGTGGCTTTGGATTTCGTCGTCTTGGTGGCGGCGGCCTTCTTCTCGGCAGCAGGGGCTTTCTTTGCGGTCGTAGCCTTCTTGGGAGCAGGAGCAACGTTCTCCTTCGCCTCCTTGTCCTTCGCCTCAGCCTTGGCCTTAGGAGCGAGCTTGACTTTGCCACTAGGACCTAATCAAGCACAGGATTAGACCAACGTTAATCCAATCAAAAACCCGCACTTACCCTTTGGCAGCGCAAACACGTTGTTCTCAGCTCCTTTGGCAATAGCACGGTTGAGGTTCGACAGCTGCAAGCCAGTCATCTCCAACTTGTACTTGTCTTCGATGTACCTGGGTCACGGTTAGGATGCCCGAGATGGCAACACGAACGAACAAGTGGCGCACTTTTTGATTGTTGGGCGAGACACGCCCGTGCGAACATCTTCCTTGTTCTCAATGATACACTCCTGTATAATCAATGCATTGAGTTTCCTTATTGCCACACGTCGAGGGTGACATCACTCACGGTGATCATGTCGATGAAGCTGGGATGGCCGGTGGTCAAGGCCTTGGCCTTCGTATCAGCCTTGGACTTGGCAGTCCTAGTCGTCTTGGTGGTAGTCTTGGTGGAAGGCATTGCGGATAAGATGTACTCGGTTGGGATAGAAGTTGCGAGGCTGTTGGAAAGATGGAGACCGAGAGGTGGATGTTGGCGTTCGGAGTGATCCTCGATCTGGGCTTCAGGTTAGTGTTTATACTTGTGGGGCCGGCCACCAGTTTGTTTTGAGTCACGTGTATTTTGCACTAAAACCACGTGATTGGAGGTGGTTTTTGTTTTTCGGGTGCACCACCCGGGGCAGAATGGCCGGTGTCTTTTGTTCGATCAAGCAAACTAGAGTCCATTGAGGCCTTGGTGATTCAAGAGCGACGCTACATGAATTAAACCCAATTTGCACGGTAGGTTTGTGCATTTGGTGGAAAAGCAAGATAATTCCGGGGATTTAAGTCTTATTCGCGTCAGGTGTGTTGAAAGCGAATCGATATCTAACCTCTTATTTGCGCTGGCAAAACAGTTGTGCCCTCGCATTGCAGTTAGACGCCCACTGGCTTTTCCTAACTTGTCACCTTGATGCTGCCTCCTGGAAATAGACAGGGCTAGTCTACGATCGAGTCTCGGGGCATTGACAGGTAATGTCGGAGTAAACAATCAACTACGTAGCATGAGAGTATTGGGCAATAGACCGATTGGGGAGGTACTTGGTTGTGGAAGAATGTCGCGCCGAGTGAGAGGTGGGTATATGCTATGTATATCTGCATGGGCTGGAGCCCGGTGGCTGCAATACAGTCCAAGTTCTCATGGCCAAAATTGAAATGGCATGTCAAACAAGACAAGCTCCCACTCCCACTCCTGGCATGGGCAGTTGTAGTGTTGAACAATACGAGGGGGTAGTTTAGTTCAGAAGACAGTACACACCTTAACCCCCTAGACTTACTCATCGGATATGACCGTCCCTCATCGCATAAGCCCAAGTCTTCGCGATACCACGCTTAAGGGTGAGGGTGAGGTCCTTTCGTGAGTAAGTGTAATCTTATTGCTGCGAAGCCATGTGAGAGCAAATGGAAGTTTGGAGCGGTGGGCCTGCGTCGATCTCCACACTTGTCTTTTGCGTCTGAAACTCTCAGTGACACCGCTTCCTCGTAGCGGTTGGGAGGTCAAGCCCTATAGGGATAGACCGCATAGCACCAGGATAAGACAATGCGTCGGCCCGACTAATCAACCGTTACTTGGCTTTTCTTAGCCATCTCGAGTCGACATCGAGGCATGTGAACGTCTCTTAATTCTCTTCAAATGAGCGCCCTATTTCCCGGCGGTGCGCGGAATACCGAGGTTGGGGGAGTTTATGAAGTAGTGATCGCCGCGGAGGAACTTGACATGACACGCATGACACGTTGACGACCTAGAGCGCATAAACTAGAGGTATTGTTTGTTACGAGCTGTGAGAGTAATTTAGTCTTATTTTAATTATAGCCTAAATAATCATGCTAGCTGTGCGAGGGGTGGTGGATCTTCATCTGGGGCGGACCGCGCGCATATACCTGTGATTGAGCTTGATTTCCTATTATGTAAGTGCGCGCACCGCTCTGTCAGACGATTTCAAAGCCTTATCATAGAAACGAGCCTGAAAGCTTGGTAAGTAGTAAGTCTAACGCACTTTCAACTCTCGTCCCAGGGGATGCCTATTCCTACTGTGTGAGTGGAGTCTAACTGTCTGCAGCGCTGGCTTCTTCGTCGTTGTGGTGTTGGTAGCACACTCAGTCAAATCGCCACCATAACTCAATCAAGCAATGTGATTCCATCGATAGATCTTTGAAAAAGAAAAAAAAAAAACTTGTCATAGTTGTGTATCGTGAGTAGGTTTGCGGTGCGGTAGAAAAGTCCAACACACGGGTTGAAGTTCATCAGGGCGAAGCGCCTGGCGTCTCTTTTCGATGTGATTGTCAATTACATCACAGTCACGCCCTGGTCCTTCTCACCCACCGTGGGCAGCGACAGCCTGCACTGGTTTCTGCGACACTTTGTTTCTTTGGTCCTCCCGAGCTTAGTCCAGATAATTTGTCTCATTGATACAGTCTCGCTATGGGTAATACTGCTTCATCTTCCGGCAAGCACTCGCATGGCCACAACATCCGCGACGAAACTGTCGATTTCGGCCATCTCACTCCACAAGGAATCTATACTGGGGCTCAGGATTGGAACCAACAAGTGGTTGGGAAACTCATAGTTGATCGCAAGTTAGCGCCCTTTTATCGCCCACTTGAGGACTATGAAGCCAATTGGGATGACGAAACTATCTTGAGAAACCGCAAGCTGAAGACAGGCGAAGAGGCATTGCCTCCTCCGGTTAGCATGCCTGTCTCCGGGGTGGCCCCTAACGCAGGCAAAAGCAGCATCAAGGGGAAAGGTGTGGCCGACCGACGCGAAACACAGAGAATGTCGGAGGCAGAGGTTTATCATGGTGCGACCGAATGTCCAATTTGCTTCATGGTTCGTTTGTTCGTCAATATAATTACTCGTGTCAATGCTCACGCGATTATACAAACACTTGAAGTACTATCCGCCGAACATCAATAGGTCGCGCTGCTGTGACCAGGCTATCTGCACAGAATGTTTCGTTCAGATCAAGCGCAGCGAACCCACGACCACCCATATTGTGAGCGAACCCGCCGCGTGCCCATATTGCGTCCAGGAAAACTTTGGTGTGACCTATGAGCCGCCAAGCTGGAGAGCTGGCCTTTTGTTCACTGGCTCGGTTAGTGCTGAACTTCGTATTATACATGGGCTTGTAATTAACGCCTTATGTTTCCAAAAACTCCCATGCCACAACTATCCCACAGAGTTCTTCCCATCGCCCAGAACTTTCACGTCTGGGAGGCTCTGCTCTATCTGGTACTTCGGCAGATTCCCAAGGACACCTCACCTCAGAGCGAGCTCGGCGTAAATCGGTGCCATATCAAGCTGGAGAAGTTGTTACGATTGATCTCATTCGCCCTGACTGGGAGGCCAAACTTGAGGCTGTCCGAGCTGCGGTTACCCGGCGCGCCAATCGACGTATCGTGATGAGACAAGTTGGTGACCGCCTAATCCCTGTTGGCATCACCAGTGGCCGCGTTGTTCCTGTTAATCTTGCTGGAGGAGAAGCGGACGCTGCTGGTGGAAGTGGTCGGCGCAGCCGTCGCCAACGTAATGCAGCGGGTGGTTCTGAGGAATTACCAATGGGTATGACGGGCCACGACCTTGAGGAGGTGCGGTTCTTATTACTGATATTGCATCATTGCACTCAATTTATGTGTTCGGTTTTCAGTTGATGATGATGGAGGCGATGCGATTGTCTTTGCTCGAGCATGAGGCCCAACAGCAACGTGAACGTCAGGCAGCGGCTCGGAATACTGCTTCGAATCCCGATGCTAACCCGCCTCGAGACACTGCGAATGTGTCGCCAGATCCTGCGTCGCAATTGAACCAGGGCGAAGCGCATCAATCTGATCAACTTGTCGAGTCAGACTTACTGGGGGTAGCCACTCCAAGTCTGCCACCTAGTTCCGGTGCTAATACACCCTTGGAGGCCGACACTTCCCGCGCGTCAGAATCGAACTCTCATCAATCAGCTTCCGTCTCACCCCGCCCGTCGTTTGACGCCTCATTGCCCATTCCGTCCTCGCACCGTCGTGTCGGCAGCGGCCCTATTCAAGCGTCCTCTTCTCCGTTAAACGGAGCTGCGGGTCTTGCTATGGCCTTCGGCTTTCCTTCATCCACGCCTGTCGAATCCAACATCGCATCAAATGCAACAGGAATAGGCACATCCGGGTTCACGTCTCGCACCTTGAATACGTTGTCTGCTGCAGTTGCTGCCTCCAGCGTTCCTGTAGCTATTGCTCACTCGAGCACTAATGACCTCGCAGGCGCTGCCAAGAACCCATCTTCCTCTGGGACAAACGAAGCCGAGGGGCCGCGGGGCCCCGAATTACAGGCTCAGAGCACACATAATGAACTGGCTTCTGATGCGGGCGCCCTGCAATCCGAAGATCAGGTCCAACCTCCGACGCACGACGCTTCAACCGCCCCCCGCCCACCTGTGTCACTTGCTACTACCATTCCGCAGCTAGACAATGATTCCGTTGGTTCGTTGCCCAACCCTTTTGATTCACCCGTACTCAAGTTTACTGTGGATGATGTTTCAGCCAATTCCCCAGTAGTCACTCGAGCCTCTACGGCTGGGAATCAATCGTCGGCAAACTTCTTAACTGCCGAGGCTCGCGCTCTGACTGCTGGGTCGGTCATGACGATGGACAGTCAGCAGTCTAAAGGGGAGGATTACGACGTATTAATCTCGTCGCCAGAGACGGAGATGGACGAGCCTTTGATGTCTGGGCCACCCAACCTAGCACGTCTTGACACGGAGGATTTTGATATCGCCCAGAGCAGTGCAGGAGGTTCGGGGACAGCATGATGCTTATGTCGACCGACTGCGGACGTTTTATAATACATCTTACTCTTGTGCTCGGGCTACTAACATGCTTTAGCGGTCTGTTTCCTGTGCTCGCCCTGCCAGTGTACAGAGCTGCATGTCATACTCAATTCTTTGTCTCTTGTGTATCTATTAGATGATTTGATGACAATACTCCTCTTTAAGCTGCGCCTATGCTGCCAAGCTTGATCGACTAGTGCTAGCCGGAATCAGTGCCATGTGGCCAGTAAACCTATATTAGTTTGTCGTACCGATCGAGCTCCAGGCCTCAGGGTGGAACATTGCCAGAAGTGAGTCAAAACCAACTTTCTGATCGCGATCCTTTCACCAATAGCTACCCATTTGCATGCTTCTCGTGCTCACTGTTGGGGTGCTTGAGTTGTTGCGCGAAATTCCCGCGCGCAAAAATAGAGACGTCGTGTGTAACTGTCCGTAACACTCCAAAGCCGCGAGGAACGCGGGATGTAAAAGGTGTAGATCATCATGTTCCCGCTGACCAAACCGAGCGAGTGGCTTCTCGCTTGATTAGGAGTGTGATTTTTTGGGACGTTTTAGGAGTGATCCTCGTCCATTTCCAATGAAACCCTGGAAATCATACCTTTGCCTTGTGACCATTGGAAAATTGAATATGCGTCACTATTGAAACAAGAGGAACTTTGAGACGCTACTCCGAGTTCTTCGGTGCTGTCCGCAGGGCTGTGTAAGTGCCACCGTAACCCTCAACATTGTATTCGTCGCCCAATATGTGGCCGGCGGGAACTGGCGCGAGCGGCGGGGCGAATGGGTTATGAAAAGCTGATGAATAACTGATATGCTTGATATCGGGGTTGCCCAGACCTCCCGTGTAGTCAGCGGCTTGGCAAGTTTGTTTTCACTTGAAGGATGGTGGATGTAGTTCAGGTGGCTGAGATTGGATTGCACAGCACCTGCATCCCCTGAGACAAGGTGCTGAAGTTCGGAATGGTTATGGCTACAGCATAGCTCTACGGCCCCAAAATATCTACCTTCTGAAGCCGGGTAAGCGTGATTGGATAGCCAAACACGCGGTCCACCCCGTCGTTGACACAGAGTAATCGCGTCATAGGAATCTCCCGCTCTTCATCTTTTGAACGGGAGCCCGAGGATTTCGATCACTTGTCACGTCGTTTTAGCCAGCTGAGAGCGGGGACCCTGGTTGTGTGCTCTACAAATGCTTGCTCACCCAGTCTCTCCGGATTAACGATCGTCGCAAGCCCCCCACTTTCAGCACTGTCACCTTGAATATCGATATGGTACGTACCCTACGTGGTCTCCCGTTACAGTGCGATTACTGATACGTCTTTGGCAGTCCATCCTACCCTACTCTGGTACCCATACGAGCTTCCCGTTCTTCGAGGGCTCTTATAGTACAGATGACTATGACTTACAAGCGCCACAAGCACTGTCCAGCCATAGCAGCACGACTTTTGACTCTGGATCATTCTACCCTGCGCCCGTGCAACCCGCCTTTCCAACGGCGGACTGGTCAGCTACTCGTACGTTTGCACAATGCTCGATTTGAGACGCATATACCTGAACGATGTTTCAACTACAGAGCACACGTCATGGAACGTTCCTCTAGATGCTGCTTCTATGAGCTGGGACGCACCTTTTCAACCCTCCTATGCAAGCTCATCTGGTTCAAGTCAAAATCCATCGACCTATGTACCGTCTTTTGGGTGCGACGTTGGTGCCGACTTTGAGGCATATTCCCCACCCAGCACAACGTCTTCGGAAGTAGGACAGTCGAGCCCCTTCGAACACATTCTCCCATATATGCACAGCAGTGGACTTCCGCCCACACCCAGTGTGCCCAGCTCGAGCCAAGAGACTCAGTCAGCACCACGACACACAAGGCGACCAAGCAAAGAATCAATCAAGGTTTGAAATGATCTTTTCCTCAGTAACACCGCGCTGATTGGTACCATTGCTCCAACCAGAACGTCGTTGAGCGCAAATATGCATGCGATTTCTGTCCTGTAGAGATGGCTCGCCTCCACGATATTAACCGACACATGCGCATACATAGTAAGTCGCCAGTGTGTTCTTGCATCAGTGGAGTGACTATATGCGTGGCTCTGTAGCGGGCGTTCACCCTTACGCATGTATCGGATGCGGTGAGACCTTCCGCCGAACCGACGCACGTACGCGGCACTGGTGTAAAAGCCCGGAATGCTTCAACGTCCACAACGCCAAGGCTCCTCTCTCCAAGGTAAGCATGCTTGGAGCCCATTTCAGATGCTTCTTTGAAGGCGAGCCAACCACTTTGCATTCAGGTCCGACGACGGATTCCTTGAATATTAGATGTACTTCTCTCGTGTTTTGTAAAGGTAACCGATGCTTTGCTAAGGATATTGAAGTTTGTTTCCCTGGATGTTATGCCTCTGTAGATACTGTATTGCTTGTTGTTGGACTTTATTTGATACATAATGACTATTAGACTTAACTTTGATTCTTGTTGGGCGCTTTCAGCCATATTGAGTTTCGCATTCCCAAGCTCACTACACGCCTGTCTGCAATATACGAGCCGCATAAGATAAGATTCATTCTAGCCAGTAAACAAGTTGGAGTTAAAGTTCTATGACATCTACACTATTATGCTATTGTCAATGGTCACGTAAGCTTGACCGAGGTGAGACTCAATCCAATTTAAGCTTCGAGGGGGGATCTATAAGAGGTAGCTTTTCAGTCAGGGTTCGAGCATTTGATTAGAGAATGGACTCACCAATGAATGTGCCCTACAGGTAGTTGGAGATATATAGTTTAGCTATATAGGTCAAGCTAGAATAGACATAATAGACTGTACGTACCGAAATGTACTTCAAAACTTCGTCAATGGCCACCACCGGAAGACTGATAAGTAAGACGGCCTTCCATTCCAACCAGTTAAGGGGTGTGATCGAGAACAACGACTGAAGTCAGGGAGGTTAGCATGTACCGGCATCGTGGCCACCGCATGTCAAGTACTTACTGCAAAGAAGGGAATGTACAGAATCATGAAGTGAAGGGCCATGCTCAGACTAATAGCGGCGACGAGGAACGGATTCTTCCACAGTGGGAGTACGAGCAAGCTCTCGTTCTCAGACAAAGAGTTCGCAGCGTTGAACATTTCCACGGTGACCAGGATTGAAAGACTCATGGTTGTCGCAGTCTTGGCCATCTCGTTGGTGAACATGGTGCAACCAATCTCGGGGAACAGCGCAGAGCATTGGTGGAAGTGAGTCTAGCAAAGGAACCGTGTGAATTCGAGGACCGGGAATGAAACTAACTCAAGATTACTAACCAGCTGGTAGAACGAGATTTGAGGACCACCCTCATAGAAGATGAACCACCATGCGTAACCAAACACCGTGGCGACTCCAACATATGCACCAATGATCAAGTAGCGAATGAACAGCCATTTTCCTACTAACGGTTCGCGGACGTTCCGAGGGGGCATGCGCATGATTGTGTGGTCCGGAGGGTTGAAGCCGAGCGCGGTGGCGGGGAGACTATCCGTAACGAGATTGACCCAGAGAAGTTGGACAGGGATCAAGGCCTCGGGCATACCCAGGAGAACAGTCAAGAAAATGCTGTAAAAAGGTTAAGTAATTGGCTACACAACATATCGTGAGGGCATACCTAACAACCTCGCCGATGTTCGATGAAACTGAAGAGCGAGTAAGTGACTGCGTAATCACAAATACTAACGTAGTGGTGCTTACTGAGATATCTAATGAATTGCTTAGTGTTGTTGTAAATCAGGCGTCCTTCCTCCACAGCTAGCTCGATGGTTGCAAAGTTAGAATCCGCGAGCACCATGTCGGCAGCAAGTTTAGCGACGTCCGTGCCACTTCCCATTGCAACGCCGATATCCGCCTTTTTGAGTGCTGGCGCATCGTTGACTTTAATGAAAGTGAGTCAGGGGTCGGGATCTCCTTAGAAAAATAGAACTTACCACCGTCTCCAGTCATTGCAACGACAAGTCCCAATCCCTGCAGCAGGTCAACCAATTGACTTTTATGACTAGGCTCCGTGCGCGAGAAAACGCTCGCGCGCTGAACCGCCAACACCTTTTCTTCGTGGCTCAACGCATCGAGCTCTCGCCCAGTGTAACTCTTGCCGGTGAGGTCCTCGTTGGCGCCAAAGATCCCGATCTGACGACAGATAGCTTCGGCAGTCTTTTTGTTGTCCCCAGTGATACAGATGACCCGGATGCCAGCAGCGCGGCAATTGGCGATAGCAGCGCGGACCTCGGGGCGGGGAGGGTCTAGCATGCCAACGAAGCCAACGAACACCAAATCCTGCTCGAACCGCGAGTACTCTGCAGTAGAAGACACCATATAATGGGAAGCATCCGTGTCGGTCTTGTCACAGTACGCGAGAGCGAGTGTACGGAGACCCTCGCTGCCGACTTCAGAGACCTTGCTAAGCAGTTGGTTCCGCAGCGACGTGGAGATAGGTTGGAGCTGATCGCCGACACGGATGTAGTTGCAACGTTCGAGGACCGATTCTGGGGCGCCCTTCACAAACAGCGTCGCACTAGAGGTGGCGCTAGACTGCACCAGCACGGACATCATCTTTCGGTCCCTCGAGAAGTCAAACGTCAAAAGGCGTTTGTATTGACTCTCATAGTAATCGTTCACGGCGGTCGAGCGCGATCGAGGGGTAAGGGACCCGAGGGTTTTTGTGAGTTCAGCACTGGGAGATCCGATCTTTTCGACGAGAACCCGGAGAGCTGCTTCCGTAGGCTCCCCAACGTTGGCGTAGGATGCCTTCTCCTGATATAATGAATGTATAAGCAAAATGAAAAATAAATAATTGAATTACTTGCCTCATTGTAAACGATCTTTGCATCATTGCAGAGGGCGCTGATTTCCGCGAGGCGAATGATTGAGCCTGTCTGTAGTTCCTGTCCGTTCATGGCGAGGCCCTTGGAGGTAGAAATTCTCCCGGTAGGAGCGAACGTGGTGCCTTCGACGGAGTATTCCACTGGCGATCCAGTCGCGTCATCGATAACCAAGAACTAAAACAGAAGAATAAGACTAAGAGCTGACCAGGACTTGAAAAGGTACTCACCCGGGCTACGCTCATCTGGTTCGTGGTCAAAGTTCCAGTTTTGTCAGAGCAAATAACGTTCGTGCATCCAAGAGTCTCGACGCTAGGGAGGTTGCGAACGATTGCGTTCTTTTGCGCCATCTTTTTCGTTCCAAGAGCAAGACAAGCAGTAATCACAGCAGCGAGACCCTCCGGAATTGCCGCAACAGCCAAAGCGACGGCAATCTTGAAGTAGTAGATAGCTCCCCGCAGAGCACCATGGTGCGACGGGTCCCAGAAATGCCGGACGTTGACGAGCCAGACTAGAATGCATATAACAGTAATAACCTTGGCAAGCATGTCACCGAAGTCATCGAGTTTGCGCTTGAGGGGCGTCTTCTCGGAGATTTGAGATGAAATAGAACGGTGAATGTCGCCGATTGCGGTTTGCTCCCCAGTGTAGACGACGATCGCTTGAGCGGTTCCGTTGACGACAGTCGTTCCCTACCGTACAATGTGAGTGAAGAGAACAACGGACCAAATAATTCAACTTACAGAAAATATCATGTTAGTCTGGTCTTGCTTGACTGCACCAGAGTCATTAACTGGGTCGGTGGATTTGCTGACACTCTGGCTTTCCCCCGTAAGAATAGCTTGGTCGATGCGGAAGCTGCTAGAGTTGATTCTAATGACTCTGCAGTCGGCTGGAATTTTGTCGCCCACTGCAACTGTTATAATGTCTCCAGGTACCAGCTCAATTGCGTTGATTTTGGCTACGTGTCCGTCTCGGAGTACTTTGGCCTCGTCAGGAGAATACTCCTTCAATGCCTAGGAGGTGCTATTGTTAGTGGCTATTCGCCAAGCTAGGACTCCAAACGCTCACATCTATAGCCCGTTCGGCCTTGGTCTCTTGAATGACGCCAACCGCGGCGTTAGCCACCAAGATAAGCAAGATGACAGCCGGTTCCACGAAAGCCATGAATGGTCCAGAATCTCCAGAGTCTTCAAAAAGTGCCAAGATGAACGAAACCACAGCAGATCCAAGCAGAATGAGAACAAGCTGGTCCTTGAATTGTTCAAGAATTAGCTCCCATAGTGGAGTTGGTGGCTCCTCGGGCAGTTCTGCGGGCCACGAGAACACATGTGAGACATGTCACGGCTGGTGAATGCGTTCACGCTCACCATTTTTACCAAATCGCGTTGTATGCTCTACGACCTGGGCAGCGGTGAGGCCAGTATGCGGGTTGACGGAAAAGTGACCCAGCACTTCGTCTGAACGTTTTGACCAAGCGCCGTCCATCCTCTTGAGCACGCAATCAGTAGGTAGACTTGCGAAGTGGGTTAAGTAGGCGGGGGCTTACTGTCAAGACTGAGGACGTGGAAGGAGCTGGAGAAGCAATTATGGGAACGATCTTTGCGCCACGTATGCGTCAGAGTTATTCGCCAATTGGGCGTCGACACGTTGATCTAGGCCCGGCCATTACTAACTAGACTTTTCAAGCGCCGAAGGCAAAATCAATTTGGGTAGCTAAGCGGATGCCGCCGGCTGACAGACGCATATATACAACGCAAACAATTTATACAAAAATAATATTGAGTGTACAAAACAGACATGATAGATAGGCATGAAGATATCAATTCGCTGTAAATAAGCCCGCGCGTTCCCAATATCCTAACCAACTGTCTACGTCACAGCTATCCAAAGCCGGCAGCGAACCCAGCGTTGAACTGAGGCACTCAGAAATCGAGGTCTGCAACCTAGGAGCACCCACAGCTTCTGTCTCGCTCGGATTTGCCTCGTAAAGACCTCGAGCCAACTGATCTGCCTGGGACATGCCATCCACTGTGGATTGGATTTTAACACTGGGGAAATGCTGATACTTGGATGCGACGTCAGCAGTAGCTGAAGCTTGAGCTACTTTTTCGTTCCACTCTTCGAGCGGTAGAAGTAATAGATTCTTCTTCGTTCGATTATTGATAACCTGAGCGAAGCTCGCCATCATAGTCGACCACTGTACGGGTCGGGGATGAACCACGTGTGCCACAGCGGGCAGCTCGCCGACTGAACATATGTCCAGCAAAGTGGTAGCTGCGGCATCGAGCGGTAACCACGAAATTGTCTAAGCGTATGTTTAGTCTATTGTTTTATCCAGTCAGACGGCTCAATTCACTCACCCCAACGGCGTCAGGCAGATGACCGACTGAAATAGAAGACGCCACCATCGAGGGGAGCCAGTCTGTCTTGGACCACGAGCCGCTTGCTTTGTCGCCGGTTAACTGCCCAAGGCGTACGATACAGGTTTCTACACCGGAGACTTTAGCAACTTCGAGAAGCTACCCAAGCCTAAATGTTAGAAATAGGTTTGCCTGCTAACTAATGCCTTAAGCGGACCTTTTCAGCAACATATTTGCTTTCCCCATAACCAAACCCAGCTGCAATGCTAGGCTGTGCAATGTAATCCTCAGAGTACGTCCGTCCTGGTGCACCTAGGCCGGCGACTGATACGGAGGATGTGAAGACGAAACGAGGGGCGCGTTTTGAAGTTGAACCCAAAGCAAGATCAAGCAGATATCGGGTGCCGCGCACACTCGGTTCGAATGACTGGAGATCCAGATTGAAATCAACTTGCCACGCGTTCTGGATGGGGACATATCAGGTCAGACGCCACTTCAATGAGAAACCGGTTTGACGTACGTGAATGATCGTTGTTGCAGTCGCTTGCAACTATGTAAGAAGTGGCGTTATTCAATAGGCGTTACAATCATAACACGGCTATTTACCTTATCATAACACTCTCGGGACAGTCCTAATTTAGGCTCGCCCAAGGCACACTCCAGAAATTCCAGCTTTGAATGGTTGAGCAACTCTATGTCAAGTAGCTTATCCTCGAAAGAAGCACGCTGTCGTTGTATGTTCGATTTCGCTGGATCTTTCGATGGTCGATTGAGAGCCCAAACTCGTTTGACGGTGTTGTTGGAGAGAAGTTGGGCCAGCAAATGCGACCCTAACGCCCCAGTCGTCCCCGTTAATACGACATTTTGCAAAAATAGTGAGCTCGAATCGCCGCTGGTCTCGGTGGAGGTTCGTGGACGACTGAACATGTCCTTCGTATACTCCGCGACCATGACCTCCATAGTGGCACATCTGTCTTCGAGTGGCGTAGAAGAACGTTTCGGTAGACTTGTGTTTTCTCCAAATAACCCGGCGAGGTAACTCGAGAGTTGACGAAGGGTTGGCTGGGAAAATATCATTCGTTGCGACACTGCTGTTGAAACAGACTGAGCTTCCAAGTCACAAGACGACGCCAGCGCTCCTTTGATATTCCCTAAGAGAAGAGTCGCTGTCAAGCTAAGAAAGGTTCGTTAAGAATACTAACTCTGAACTAGTGAACTCTGATAAAACTTACCTATCGAGGCCTTGCTGGAACAGATCCGCATGAATGTCGACTGATCTGGAAATTATCTGCTCAGCGCAGCGACTTAACCAGGATTCGACAGCATCTTGGTCTCTCCACGACGTAGGTACACCGAGTGCTGGACATGACGGAGTGTGCCCAAGGTGCGCATACATGGCCTCGATTTCATCCTTGTACATATCCAAGGACGCGGCTCTGGAGACATTGCCTTTGGGAGTACGCGGCAGAGGGTGGTCAGGACTAGAGAAAATAATGGATCTTTTAACGAGGCGGGAATGAGTTGAAGTGTCATGGTTGGCTTTCTCGACGAACGGCCTACGAGAGAACACTTAGAACACTTAGAGTAAACGTTGAACGAATGGCCCTACCATATTTGCTTAATAACTTTCTTGTGGTCTACGTGATTCGAAGAGTCGAACTTCGAGTCGTCGAGCTCTATTAATACACCTGTCTGGTTGCGTTCTCGACCGAACATAACGGCTGCTCGAACAAGTGGACTTTTGATGATTTCAGACTCTGTGATGTATATCGTTAGTTTAAGCAGCTTGGGCCAAATGGAAAAGACATACCCATTGGAACAGGATTAGTTTTCTCTCCGTTGATTAATACAATCTGGTCGTCCACACGCCCGACGCTGACCAGATTTGATCATTAGCAAAGAAAACAAATAAAAGTCGCATAATGCACTTACAATTTCCAAAGCCCAGCCTTAGTAGGATGAGGCAGAACCAAGTCTTTAGTAGCATAACCAGATTGGCCATCTATCTCATAGTTGACCACAAATGGCTTATGTCCAGCAGTCGACTGACATTTGAGTGGAATGAGTTTCAAGTTTCTACGCTCACGAGGAAATACATACCATTGTAACCAACTCGAAAGTTCCTTCGTCGTCGTTTTGGGGAATAAATTCGAGTCGAGTCGAACTGGGAAATTCAACGTACACCCAATCTTCTGGAGCTCGCAAAACCATGTCGAATACAACTGGCGCTCCGAGTTCCGTAGTTCCATATCCGGCACGCACAGGGAGTCCTACAATACGATTGAGCAGACAGTCAAAGTGTGATGTGTAAAATCAAACCTTGGGCAATAAGCAAATCGCCGATCCAAGGAGTGAGTGGTCCCCCCGCATACACCTGCATATTGTTGGTGGGTTAGCCGATGCACATGTTTGAGGACGTTTAAACGTACAATTCCCTTTAACCCTCGAAGATACTTGATGGCTCCTGCATCGTGCGACCAAGCCTAGCTAATGTGTAAAAAGTATGCTCAAGTGTGGACGATTCTACATTACCTCGAGAAACGCTGGAACCGTCAAGAGAAAATCACATTTTGAATTGATTAACGCCTGAAGCGTGACTTCGGGACTAGGAATTACTGGGGAAGGACGAGGAGCGAAAAGAACAGGCGTATAGCCTGAGAACTGTGGAAAGAAGCACTGGGTCATGAAGCCCTAGGCGAAGGTATTCTTAGTCCCACTACAAGAAGTTTGAGATTGGTACTCACCATGACGTGAAAAGTTGGGAGTGCCATTAGCCCAACACGAGCACCAGGCGGCCCCATTTGCCAGCAAGGGGCTACACACGAGTGAGAGACTTGCGCCAGAATCAAGCTTAATCCTCTTACGCTGGTTCACAAAATTACACAACATCCCTTCCTGGTTGTAAACTACGGGACGAGGTAGTCCTGTCGACCCCGAGCTGTGCAGTACCGCTGCGACCGAGTTGCCCGAACCTTTCGCGATCCCAGGGAACTCTTCGTGTGCATGCCAAATGTGAGGTTGGCACAGTTCAATAAACAAGTCTTCGAAAGATGGAAGAGGCACAATATGGAGGCTATGCTGCTTCTCTGTAACTGACGACTTTATGCCAGCAACCAAGTGAGCTATTGCGGATCCACCACCAGCAACGACGTGGTGTGTGTCTGTCTGCGTAAGGAGATGACAAATGCCAGCAACTGAGACTCGAGGGGATATCGGGAAGGGCTGTATGCGATCATCAATACTTTGCACGATACCATTGGACAAAGAACGTACCACCAATCCAGCCCTCAGTATGCCAAGCACAAGTGCAATATTCACGATGGTATCTGTAGATGTAAGGATCGCCATCTTGGTTCCTTGGGGAAGTTTCGCCGTTGGATTGACTTTGTGAGCTACACGGTGTACTGCCAGCGCAAGATGTCTATAGGTCACAGGAACTGGTGATTCATCTCTGTCCTCAGGCGCGTCAACCAAGACAGCAAACTCGCGTTCAGGATTGTTCTGTAGGTGATAGTCCACCAGTGAGCCTAGTGGAACAGTTCCATCCGAGGGAGGCGGAGAAAAAAGGTCCAACAAGCCAACAGTCATAGTTCTCCAAAGGCAAGTACAAGTCTTCGAGATGGGGGTTGGGTGGAGAAGCGCGTGAGACCTTGAGCCTTCTCAGAATGTTTTATAGACTCAGTTGATGACCTTTTTCCAATACTGGTCTCGCTCGGACAGCCAACAGGTACGTCAAGGAGGTGCAAAGGAACAGAGCCCAAGTCTCTCGTCAAGTTTGTATACAGTCGCCGTTGAATGGGATATGCGACTGAGCTGGCGGCCGGGGAAAGCGTACAAGTGTGAAATTGATAACTCGGGGCGCCTGCCCTGCTATCGCTTGGCACCATTCCTAGTGAGAGAGGGCTAACAGACTTCTAATGATCGGATACCGCCTGGGCAAGGCTAGCAGAGCAAACAAAAAAGGGGACCTCGAAAGAAAGCCCGAGCTACGCACTGTGCTATTCGTTATTTATCTCGTAGGCACAGCGGTGCTCTTAATTCGCGAAGCGCCTCATCCAGAACAAGGGCAGGCCTTGACCAACTTGAGGTAAGAACATGCGTTTTACGTTCCGGCGGTTGCGGTTCGGGATCTGCGAACTGTTGGATAAGTAACAAAATAGGCGCAGAACCGTTAGTGGGATGTGTCCTCGAGATCCAGACTGAGCGGAGAGATGTGGTAAATCATATTGAGACAGCTCAGGTCTTATTCACTTCGTCACGTGCGCTTGCGGTCATCAACATAGTCATTTTAGACGCTTCACGGTTGGTACTTCAATTGTGCAACAAATACACTACAGCGCCCATATTGAAGGCCATTTTAGTTACAAAGAGGAGAAAAATGATATCGACACGAAATAAGAACCAAAGATGCAAGATGCAAGAACCCATCATCGCGATCCGGCGGTCGCCTTCTGGAAAGCACGCTTAATGTTGAGCTGCGCCTTCTTGAGCTCATCAGCGGTGGAGCTCTCAAGCTCGAGCTTCTCCATAGCGCGGGCGAGCTCGGCCTCAACCTGGCCCTTCGCGCCGCGCTTGAATTTCGTGTCAACACTCGGGCCTGAGATGGTGCCCTCGATGAGGTGAATGTAGGCCTCAAGATCAGCCTTAGCCTCATGCCTGGCAGAGAAGTCCTTGTCCGCCTGCTTGAATTGCTCTGCATCCTTGATCATCTGGTCGATCTCCGCAGAAGACAAACGGCCAACAGAGTTGGTGATGCCTACGCAAAGGATGGTCAGGTGCGTCTAGACAAATCGAACCATTGGGGCTTACTGATGGACGCCTTGCGGCCAGATGCACGATCCTGTGCAGAAACCTTCAGCAGACCGTCTGCGTCAACCTCGAAGGTGGTAACAAGCTCCGCCTGTCCGCGGGGCATGGGGGGAATGCCGTTGAGCTCGAACTCTCCGAGCAGTCGGTTATCGCGACATTGGGTACGTTCACCCTCGTAACTATTTGAAACATCAGTAATTGGACCGGTAGGAGGCCTTTACCAACTTACACAGGGAAGGTGACGGTAGTCTGGTTGTCCTCCACGGTCGTGAACGTCCTTGACTTGTTGGTGGGGATGGGGGTATTGCGGGGAACGACGACGCCAAAGACATCACCCTGCATGGCGACACCGAGCGAGAGAGGGGCAACGTCGAGAAGGAGCATGTTCTGAGTCTTCTCGCTAGTCTGGCCAGTGAGAACTGCAGCCTGAACGGCCGCACCGTATGCGACAGCCTCATCGGGGTTGATGGACTTGTTGAGCTGACGGCCGTTGAAGAACTCGCTGACGAGAGATTGGATCTTGGGGATACGGGTGGAACCACCAACAAGCACGATATCATCAACCTAATTGGGTCAAGTTTAGTGGATAGGTTTCATCTGATGAGAACTAAGAACAAACCTTGTCACGGGGGATCTTAGAGTCCTTCAGGACCTTCTCAACGGGGTCGAGAGTAGACTTGAACGCAGCCGCATTGATCTCCTCGAAGCGGGCACGCGAGATGTTAGCGGAGAAGTCTTCACCCTATATTGATAGAAACACTATGAGCCAATGCTAAAATTCAGCATTCTAATGATACGAACCTGGTAGAGCGAGTCAACCTCGACCGTGGTCTGGGCGACACTGGAGAGAGTGCGCTTAGCACGCTCGCAGGCGCTACGCAGACGGCGGACGGCACGAGGGTCGTCAGAGATGTCGTGCTTGGATTTGCGCTTGAACTCCGCCTTGAAGTGATCGAGCAAGGTGTTATCAAAGTCCTCACCGCCAAGATGGGTATCTCCAGCAGTTGCCTTGACGGCGAACACACCACCAGTGATGTTGAGGAGCGAGACATCGAAAGTTCCTCCACCCAAGTCGAAAATCAGAACGTTCTTCTCGGTTTTGGATTGTTGATCAAGACCGTAGGCAATGGCAGCAGCGGTGGGTTCGTTGATGATACGGAGGACCTCGAGGCCAGCGATGGCACCAGCATCCTTGGTAGCGAGACGCTGAGAATCGTTGAAGTAAGCGGGGACACTGAAAATTAATTTCAGAAAACTTTCTAATTTAGGAAAAATTATGAATGCACGCACGTGACAACGGCTTTCTTGACAGTCTTTCCGAGCTTGGCTTCAGAAATTTCCTTCATCTTGCTGAGGACCATGGACGAGATTTCCTGAGGGCTGAAGGTCTTCTCCTCTCCCAAGTAGTCAACCTTGACATATGGGGAGCCATCCTTGTCAACAACCGCAAACGGCCAGTGGGTCATGTCCTATGGATAAAATAAGAAACAAATCCAATGTATATCGCACGGAGAGCGAACCTTCTTCACGTCCGGGTCACTTGAGTCCTGAATTTAGCACAGACTGCTGAGAATAAGCGGGTATATGCTCACTCAAAACGACGGCCAATGAGACGCTTCGCATCGAAGACAGTGTTACGGGGATTCATGGCGGCCTGGTTCTTGGCGGCATCACCAATGAGACGCTCCTCGGCGGAGAATGCAACATAGGAAGGGGTAGTGCGGTTTCCCTCTGTGTGTTATTTAGCACAATTAACAGGGCGAAGGGGTGAACTTGTGCGTACGGTCGTTGGCGATGATTTCAACACGATCATTTTGCCAGACACCCACGCAGCTAAAGTGGTAGCGAGGGATATTAATTATACTACTGGATAGTGATATGTTAACAAGACTAACGAGTAGGTAGTTCCGAGATCTGTTTAATCCAGAGCACATGCGCATTCAGTCATCCAGCTTTTGCCCCTAGAGTCGTTTAAACCTAACGTACCGATACCAATGGCACCATCAAAAAGATCATCGGCAGACATTTTAATAGGAGAAACCGAGAGAGGGAGGAATGCGAAATGTGGTGGATGAGATGGAGCTTGATGAATGTGAGTTGAAGATTTTTGAGGACCGGATTCCGTGGATGAGACCCGGAAGAACACCGGATGCAAATTATCGAAATCTCGCACAAGGCAGATCGGCCATGGCTCATTGCGTCAAACGGGCGGCCACCTTTGCTGCATCGCCTAGGAGGGTCACAACTTTAAACAGTCTGTCGATAGCCCCTGGTTAGTAGCTTCAAATCGCTGCTAAACACCCACTGAACAAGTCTCTGCTGCATAATAGTTAGCCATGCACGCTCTGTTCAGACGAGCCAAGAATCAGACAGTGCGACCTGGAGAGAGATGGCGGTAGAGAGGTCAAGGCGAAGAGCCGTAAGTACGTACATTAACCCAATAGACGCTGACGCGAACTGACACTTGCGTAGTCGATTACTTCTCCAAACTAGGATCTACCAAAAACCGAGATAATTCATTCCAGCCCCACCACACCCTTCACAAGGCAGTTGCTCCTGCCGAGCTGACCATGTCTGCGCTTGTGGCCGCCGGAGCTCATCTTGGGAGCTCACCTGCGTCTACTCGACCTACATTCCTCCCCTATGCCTATGGACAGCGAGCGGGTATCACTATCATCGACTTGGACACCACGTTACCTCTATTAAGGAGGGCTTCCAATGTCGTTCGCGAGGTTGCAAAGAACAAGGGCTTGATCCTGTTCGTGGGTACCAACGAGAATCTCGCACCTTGCGTCCGAAAAGCAGCACAACGACTGGGCTCGCAGGGCTTCCACGTTGGGACGACTTGGAAACCTGGCACGCTCACCAACGCCTGGGAGCTCTTTGGATCAGAGACGATGATGAAGCTCAATACTGTTCCGGACCTAGTGGTTTTCTTAAATCCGTTACCAAATCTTCACGCCATTCGCGAATGTGCGATCTCGCGTGTTCCTACGATTGGCATCATCGACTCGGACGTAGACCCCCGCATCGTGATGTACCCCATCCCCGCCAACGACGATAGCGTTAGGACAGCGGAGCTCATTGCTGGGATGTTGAGTATGGCTGGGCAGGAGGGAATCAAAAGTGGCGAGGCCGAGAAGGCTCTAGCGCAGAGCCAAAGTCGGAGGGCGCGCCCGTCAGACTCACAGCAGGATATGTAACATAACTAACGCTTTGAATTCTCGCTTTCACATTTGGTACTATCATAACCCCCTGAACGAATATCTACCATTACTTCGCTTCATGCCCTCTGTCCCCCGGAACGCTGTTGGAGGTTGTAGTGGTACTCTGCGTACGTTTGACTTTAGACAAACGAAAAAAAAATGCAAGAAGAGAACTTACCCTCCGCCATATCGATCGTCCTCATGTTCGCGCTGAGCTTGTTTATGGTTTCGACGTATTCATCTTCCTCGACGGAGTCGAACACAATCCCACCTCCCGCCTGCAAGTATGCAACACCATCCTTGATTGTCATGGTTCTGATCGCGATGCATGTGTCCATTTCGTCGTCCGCAAAGTCAAATCGACCAACGGCGCCCGCATATACGCCTCGCCTCTCCCCTTCAAGTCCAGAAACCAGCTCGACTGCCTTGATCTTAGGAGCACCTGAAACAGTCCCCGCAGGGAAGATAGAACGGAATGCATCGAACCTAATGTGATAAGGCGATTTAGAAGGTTGAATGCTATGAAATGAAAGTTATCACTAACCGATTCTTTCCCTCACGCAACATCCCGGAGACTTGGCTAGTCAAATGGATAACATGACTGAATTTCTCCAATCGCATGAGCTCATCGACCTTGACTGTCTTGGGCTGGCAAACACGATTAACATCGTTCCTAGCGAGATCTACCAGCATGATGTGCTCCGCTCGATCCTTCGCAGATGCCAGAAGCTGGTTGCCCAACACAACATCCTCTGTAAATTCGTTGAGTCATAGTTCACCAGCAAAACAAACAGCGGAACATACCTTCAGGCGTCTTCCCTCGCTTAACGGTCCCCGCGATCGCATGGTTGTATACTTTGTTATTCTCAACACGGCACAGCGTTTCGGGACTAGCACCGACAACCTGGAGGTCGCCGCAGTCGACATAGAACATGTAGGGGCTTGGATTAACTTGCCGTAACTGGCGGTAGATATTGAAGGGATGTAGGTTGGTCTTGCGAGACAGCCTTTGAGACGGCACGGCCTGGATGATGTCGCCAGCTACGATGTGTTTCTTCAATTGAGTCACGAAACCCTCGTATCCCGCCTTGCCGACGTTAGACACAGCGGTGTTGCCTCGTTGAATAGGAGGCTGGGGAACAAGCGGAGTGTGGCTCGCAAGAACAACTTTGGCAGCACGACGAGCTTTCTGCACCGCAGTCGAATAGATAAATGAAAGGTTCGAGTTGGCCTCGGAGGTAGCAGCGTTGGTCGCATTTGCCGACAAAGTAGGCGCAAAGACGTGAGAGACAACCTTGACGTTCTGGTACAAGTGATCGTAGACTAGAATCGTATCACAGAGCATGAACACAGACTCGGGGATGTGTAGTGGGTCGCTGAGCTCTCGGGCTGTCTTGGGCTCAAAGTACTGTATGCAGTCGTAGGACACGTAGCCGATTGCACCACCTATGAAGGTGCAAATGTTGGATTATTATAATCCAACAGCTTAGAATTAAATGAATCACCAGTAAACGTAGGTACCTCGGGGATCTTCACGTACTTGTACGCCCGGAGTTCTCGTTGGAGCGCCACCATGGGATCGCCCTCCACATCATGCCCCGGTCCAGAACGAATAATCTTGAATGGGTCTCCATAATTTATACATTAATAGCACCAAATGAAATAACAGATATAGTAACTTACCTGCACCCACAAAGCTGTATCGTGCGATATTTTCTCCAGCGATAACACTCTCCAGCAGGAAACTATACTTGGAGTCCTTCGCAAGACGGAGATACGCCATGCACGGCGTCAAGAGGTCCGATGGGAATTCCACATATACCGGCACACAATTCCCAACTTTCTTCTTCAAAATCAGGTCCTCTACGGCGCTCAGAGGCGGGTAAGGTACAAGAGCCTGCAGTCAATGCAGTCAAGTATGAGTAATCGACAAATTTCAATAGTGAGCTTTTGTAAATACCTGAGGATCCATAGCGAAGAATAATCAAGAGTTCGGCGAAGACAGAGAAGCACGAAGGAGGGTGTCGACGACTAGGATGTGGGCGTCGAGCTTTTGTTGGTTTATTAAGGATAGGGCGAGTCACTAATCAAAAAGATTACTTTTGTCTCAAAGATCTCCATTGAACACAGCCACAGATCGTACCTCAGCATTGTTTATCAGTCAACCACCACCGGCAACTTGGCCCGCCTCCTTCAAATAAATTTCTTTAAATCGCTAGTATGTCTCGGCTCTACGCAGGCTGTCGGATCTGCTTGTTTGGATGCTTTTGGACTAGGCACTAAATAAGACAGCTTGAACTAACGAGTCCAACCTGCAACCTCCACAGATACGAACGAGCACCTTGAACTTCTGAAATGCCGCCAGTCTCTTAGAAATCTAGATTACGAGTTTTTCGCCTGGGCCCCCTACTAGTCCCGACATTTCTTCCTAAGTTCCCTTCCCGCTTCTACCTCACCCACACCTCCGAACAACTCTTAAACCCACTCAACTCCCCACTCACCTATGACATAACATAACCTTCTCAACCTGACCAGTCAGAGGCCCCAAGTTCTTTACTCCGGTGGTAAAATCTTCCGCATTCTTACGCCTACACTCGCGCACTCGCATAATCCACCCGGACCCCTAGAACACTCGCGATAAACGGTCGCAGTAATCTATGAATAGTGACTGGACAAGCTGCGTACGTAGCCACTGGATTAGCTTTGGGTGATGCTTCTTTGGGCGTCACCGTGGGCGTGCATGAGCTTAAACATCGATCGCGGGCGGGTTCCTTCACAATGCGTGGCCTATTTCTTTTGAATGCCGTCACCCACCTCCACACTTGACTAGATTTTACCTGCGATGTTGCCACCCTATCCCCATCCTGCCAGACTGAAGAAAACAAGCTCAACGCTCGGAATCTGATCCAATCAACATACAAAAAGATAAGTTTATCTCAGAAGTTCTCGAAGCGCCGGGCACACTGCCCAACATAGATGTGCGCATGTGGACCGACAGATGTCCCATTTCTTTTCGTCCAGCGAGCACGATAGAATTATTAACGCAGCACTGACCCGCGCGCGAGAATGTTTGTACATGTGTCCTCGGCCCTTCTTCCCTTCCTGCGTTGACGACTCGAAATTTGAGGCGCGTGAGCAGCGTGAATGCATCTGGTTGGCTGAAAATTCTCACCTCAGACTCTCACTCACTCACGCAAACGTAAATCATATCCCATGACATACCGGACACATCCGAGTTTCCAAAAAGGACAAATGCGGAGCTGATTTGTGGCAAAAGCTCAAGCTCGAGCGCAACGAAATGTCAAACTCGCGTGTCTGATCAAATACTCACGTCCAGACCCAACCCGCATGAATTGACACGCATACACGCACCCGACCATACTTGAAATGAACGCCTCAAGGCCATGGGATCTACCGAGCTGTTGTTCTTATTTTTGGTGTGTGGAAATGAACCTTCGTTCGGTCAAGACTCAGCGAAGTCGAATGTGACTGTAGCTAGCCCCCACGCAAAGAAGACAGCCTAGACAAAGGGCGATTAGCGGTGCGGGGTCTTACTTCAAGTCTCGAAGGATCGCCTAAAGAAGAATG